>CAUYQG010234783.1:0-15694 GCA_963574415.1 Tarsius wallacei | reverse complement strand
TTGCCCAAGTGATATTGGAAAGAACAATTAAAACAGGGAAGCAGGAAAAGTTTTATGCATTTTATAAGGTCTGAATATTTGTGTGTTGTGACAGAAAAATAGGTAGTCATGATGTCAATAGGTATTTTAAATGACATAGTTATGTTTCTCCAACATTTATGGGCCTCAGGTCATGCTAATCCTGTGTTTCTAGGGAAAGTGCCTACCACACAGATTGTCCTAGAGGTCAAAGGGCAGCTGTTAAATAGCCTCTGAAAAACCCAACATTGCTGAACTAAGCCCACTTGAGTATAAAACCCAAGAAATTTATAAACTCTTTTCATACTTGCAAATTAAGCAAAATAAACTAGCTCGCCCTTTTATTTTTCAGAGGAGAAAAGTAAGCCAAATTGAACACATTTACAGAAAAGCATATAGAGTAAACTATGCTAGGGAATACTCTCGGGCTAAAAAACAATAAACAACAACCAAAAATTATCATACTTTTTAATGTATTGCAGAGTTTATAAGAAATTAAAGAAATATCTAAAACTCCCTAATTTTATCTTTAAAAATGAGATAACCAGAGAAAGGAAGGATAAACGGATAAACAGTAAGCAAAACAAATAATGGATTTGGATTTTTTTTTTTTTAGGAGAGGAGGTCTTACTATGTTGCTCAGGCTGAAATGCAATGGCTATGAAATATACAACAGTACAACTTGAACCCCTGGGCTCAAGCAAGCCTTCTGCTTCAGCCTTCCTAGTATTTGGGACCACAGATTTCCATGCTTGGCTTAACTGGTGAATTTTTTGAGGGACAGTTTCAATACCAGTCCCATTACTAGGAGCTTATTCTTTGGGCCAGGGGCAAAGTAGGGAAGCTAGGCCAGAGAATCCCATATTAATCCTAGGACCTTGGAAAAAAGCTAAAATAGTTATAGGTCAGTGATGATTTCTTGAAGCCAGGGCAGAAGAAAACAGATCCTTTTGGAGAAAAGACCTCTAAGATTCCCATGGATAAAGATCTCCCGAGTATTACTTCATAATCATTCATCAACAAACACACAAGGAAACAGAGTTAAGAAGAATATGAAACTTTCAGATGCCGAAGATTTTGGATATTGAAACTAACGAATACAGAATATAAAATAATTAGGGATAAAATGTCTAAACAAATAAAATAATGGATTATAAAAACAAGCAAGAAATGAAAGACTTTACAACATGAGAAGGAAGGCTGAAAAATATTCAAGTAGAATTTTAAAAATAAAAATATAGTTTTTGAAGTAAGAAATTCAGTTTTAGGTTAGGTACAATTGAAGATAATCAGAGAAATAAAAGATAGCTCTGAAGAACTTACCCAGAATGCAGCACAGGGAGCAAAAGAAATAAAAATACAAAAGAGAAGTGAACAGGTATAGATGACTGAGTAGGAATTTCTAAAAAACATCTAACTAAAGCCCCTGAAGGAGAAAATAATAAGAATGACAGAGGGGCAATATCTGAAAAGATAAAAGCTGAAAAATTTCTAGAATAATGTATACATAGGAAAATAAATGAAGGGAAACCCATAACTTATAATGAAACACAAAGATGAAGAGAAGAGCATGTAAGCGGACAGGGAAAAAGACAGATGACCTAAAAATAAACTGGAAGTAGACCAACAGAAGTGGTCTGTGAAGCAACAATGAAATCTTGAAAAGGTTAGATTATGTCTTCAAGGTGCTAAGAGAAAATGACTCATAGCCTAGAATTATGAGCCCAGGAAATCTCTCTTAGGAACTAGTGTAAAATAAAGACAAATCAAAAGAAGAAGAAGATGTTGAACTTCCCACCAACAGACCCTTACTAAAAGAACTTCCAAACAATGATTTAGGAAGAAAGCAAAGTATCTTGGGAAGATTTTTCTGCGATGTTAGAAGTGTGGGAGCAAAGGAATTGTTAAACCTATAAGTAGATCTAAACTAGTGTTGTCTGTATAATTTATAGGGTTTAAAAATGGAATGAACCAAATACTTAAAAAGAGCAGGAAGAATATGAAAATTAAAATTCAGCAGGGAAGATATGAGAATTAAAATGTTCTAAAGGCATTGTTTTGGAAGATGTTAAGATACTAATTTTTATTGTGTTAAGAGAAGTATTTATAGTAACTTTTAAAAGGAAAATTACTAAAATAAAAAAGAAACATATAAAGGTACAAAATGGAGAGTAGTTGCTTCGCTAGTATGGGAAGAAAATTCCCCTTCCTCAAAAGAAAACTTCATATATTTGTAATTTCCTGTTTTTCCTCTTTAATCTCATAAAGGGAAAGGGACAAAAATTTTAAAAGAGAAAGGCCAGTCTTGCTTTGATAAAGTCAAGAAATACAGAGATTTAGGTGTGAGAGAATCATTATGTAAAAAAAATTATTTAAAACAATCATGAAATTCATTAACCATTAATTAACTTTGATTAACTTTTATAGATCAGCTTCTACAAAGACACTTCATAATGCTGTTTATATATTTTTACTTAAGACTTGCTTTCTTTTATATGGTTGTGAAATATAGATTGGAAAAAGTGCATAAATGCATATATATAGAGTCCCCAATAATACAATAAATTTCACGTGCCCAAAACAATGCCAGAAAATAAATGGTCATACCCTAGGAGCACTGTGTGTGCCTTCTCTAATTGCATTATACTCCATCTCCACCAGAGGTAGTAATTAGCTGAATTTTGTTCCTTGGTCTTTTTCACTTTTGTTGCTATACATTTTTATATCCCTATGCAATATAATGATTAATTCTGACTGAAGTATATAATTGGAATCAAGCCTGTGTATTCTAGATCACTGCTTAAAATTATGACTTAAAAATTTATCCATATTGATTTTTGTAGCTATAATTTATTCGTTTGCATCACTATATGTTGTTTAGTTTTTGTATATAGAAGTTATTTAGTTTAGCCTGCGATTGATGAACATTTGAACTGATTTCCATTTTTGATGCAAATAACACTACTAAAAATACCTGTGCATGTTTCCCTAGTGAATATCTGCAAGAACTTTTCTGATATGTATGTGAAATGGCTGTGTCATCCAGTATGCTCATGTTCAACTCAGTGTCTTAACAAGAATTCATTGATTACTCATACTACATGTTAAGTACAAGTCTGTGTGGTGGGGTTCTTTACTCAATGCTGTCTTATACAAGGACTTTGATTCCATAACTCTCACTGTCTGGAAAATTATTTGCCAACATGAAAGATAAAGGAAAGACAGAAAATTGTGCTCTAGTTCTTCAATTCTAGTATCTGGAAATAACACATATCACTTCTGCTCACATTTCACTAGCTTAAAGCAAATTTTACATGGTCATACCAAACTTCATGAGAGCAGAGAGGTATAATCCCGTGCTTGATTGGAAGGCAACTGAAACTATTGGTGAGGAGTTCTAATGTTTACCAAAGTCCACTATTCTAGATACCAAATATTTGGTTCATTCTCCTTCACCCATGCGAACACATAAACATCCTTCTCAAGGGAGTTAACCAGTCATGGCATTTGTCTCAAAATTTATGATCTCTGGATGATGGACAACAGTGTCTATATGAGAGGTTGCTTTAGGAGATGGAAGGTTTTATGGGTTGAATTGTGTCCAGTAAAAATATATTTTGAAATCCTAATTCTTGGTGCCTGTGAATGTGACCTTGCTTCATAATTAGGTCTTTGGAGATGTAATCAAGTTAAGATAAGGCTATACCAAATTAAGGCAGCTGTAATCCAATATGACTGGTGCCCTTATAAGAAGGGTAGAAGAGAGATGTGAGGAGAGTATGTCATATGTCAACAAAAGCAGAGATTGAAGTTCTGCAGCTACCAGCCAAAGAATGCTCAGAATTGCTGGCAAATTACCAGAGGTTAGGAAGAAGTAAGGAAGGATTCCCACTCTACAAGTTTCAGAGAGAGAGAGAGTGCAAAGCCCTGCTGATACTTGATTTCAGATGTATACATTTCTGTTGTTTTGAGCCACTTAGTCTGTGGTATTTTGTTACAGCAGCCCTCAGTAACTAATACAGATGGGTACGAAACATTTGTTTCTACATCAGGTCAAATATAATTCCTTTTGAATTGGAAACCTATGAACTGTAACCTATGAACTGCCTCTAAGAGACATATACTCACTCTACAGTGCTGGAACAGGGGCATGTCATGGTGAGTGTGCTCTGCATGAGGGAGGAAGAAGAACAGAATATGAGATGACCAGAGGTGTGGAATGTGGTAGATGTGACCACTTCCAATAACATCCAATTTCCCTTCCTTCCAGATGCGTGTTAGGATTGTCCTTCTATGTCTCTTTGAAATTAGACATAGTCATGTGACTAGGACTAGCAAATGGGTTTGGGTGGAAATGATGTGCTTTTAATCATTGTTCCAAGACCTCATCATGAAAACACTTTTTATGATAAAGCCTCCATCAGACTAAATCCCAGAGTGACTCTGATGAACAGAGCATCCTTATCTACCCAAATTAGACATGCAAAGTGAGTAGGAAACCTTTGCTGCTTTAAGCCACTGAGGTCTGAGGTTGTTAGTCATTGCAGCATAAACTAGCTGATCCTAACAGATAAAACCTATAACTCAGAGGTCTAATATTGTAAATACAGCTGTCCCTTGAACAACACAGATTTGAACTGTGCTGGTCCACTTGTACGTGGATTTTCTTTCTCCTCTGCCACCCCTGAGACAGCAAGACTGAGCTCTCCTCTTCCTCCTCCCCTTAGTCTATTCAACACGAAGTTGATGAGAGTGAAGACCTTTATGATGAAACATTTCCACTTAACAAATAGCCAATATGTTTTTTCTTCCTTATGATTTTATGAATAAAGTTTTCTTTTCTCTAGCTTACTTTATTGTAAGAATACAATATATAACACATATAACATAAATATATGTTAATTAACTGTTTATGTTATCAACAAGATTGCCAATCAACAGATGTGAGTTTTTGACTGCACAAGAAGTTAGCACCTCTAACCCCCATCATATTCAAAGGTCAATTGTATTGTATTTTATTTATAACTATCTGAATCTAACTTCTGTTATCTAAATATAATATTACACAAACCCTTTATTCTTGAGATTCAACCCCTTTTGTCTAAGATTGTAATGACTCCCCCTCTAGCTCTCTGTTCACTTATTTGGGCTCTATTGTCATGATTACTTGCACCCATTCACTCATCTATTGAATGTCAAGTACATATTTGGTACTGCTTTACGCATTGGTGTTTAAAGATTAAAATGACATGGTCTCTGACCTTAAGTAATTCACTGGCTATGCAGGTAGATAAACATGTAAGCACCTTGGATCATTGCAGTGTGAGAAGTTCTACATAAATCTTTCCATCATTCTGTCCACCAGGGTGAGTGGGTCATGCCAGCTGTGAGCTGCCTTTGAGGGCAGAATCCTGACGTGAGAAGTCATTGTGAGGCACAAATAGTCAGGACTTGGATGCAAAAATAGGGAGAGGTCAATAACATGATTCATTAGTCGGTAGAGACCCTATGTCAGGAAAAAAGGCAGCTGTGAGAATCAAGAAACCAAAAAGCTGAGTCTTAGGGCAGAAGCAGGATTAGAGAAGTAAGAGGGAGAATGAGGGACCGGGGAGACAGAGCCAGTTCTGAGCTGATGCAGCAGCTGAGCCAGCAGCAGGGGAACTGGGGACCAGCAGAGATTTTTAAAGGGACCAAAGTGGGCTTGACACCTTCCCAAGGTGTTATAAAACCTGAGCGGACATGACGTTTGAATTGCTGTTTAAGGATGACTGGGAGTTTCCCCAATAACCAAACAAACAGGATTTATTGCAAGGTGTATAAGGAATGTCAAAAATCACTGTGTGCACGCGAAAGGGACATGAAATATTCCCTGGAACTAAAGTAGAGTTCATGGGGAAGGAATGGGGGAACTGGGACTCTAATTAATTGAAAAGAACTTTGTATGTGAGGGTGAAGACATTGGATTGGATTTGAGAGAGAACAAAAAGCCAAATGAAGTTTTTAAGCAGGCGTGATCTGAGCTGTTATTTTAGATGGAGTGGTTTTTGCAGACTTACGAAGAACAAGCTGGTATCAGGGGTGTCTGTGGCAAGATAGCTGGACAGAAGGATCCCGCTGCGGTCCAGGCAGGGGACAGTCAAGGGGCTTGAACAGTGACAACAACAGCAATGAAGAGGCAAGACCAAAAAATAAATGTATGTTTCAGGTTGAAGGTTTTTTTGTTGTTGTTTTATTTTAAATTCAGGGAACACGTGCAGGTTTATTACATTGGTGTATTATTGCTCAGTGGTGAGGTTTGGGTTTCTAGAGAACCCTTCGCTCAAATAGTGAATATTTGTACCCAATAGGAGGTAGTTCTTCAATCAGGTTGATGTTTTGATGCCCCATGGGATGTGGGGATAAGGAAGACATGAGTGAATTATGCAGATCATGACTTCAAAAGGTTATGATATAAACCAGGGATTGAAATCAAAGAACTCAGTTCTAGTTCTAGTGCTCAATAAAGTGGGTGTTTGACACTAGAAAAGCCACTTCACCCCTCTGAGTTCATTTCTCAAAGAGAGGGGTTAGTCGGATAAAATCGAAAGTTTCTTCCAGTGTGAAAATCTTATTTTTCTAAGCCTTTTCCCCTTCATAATACTTAGTTCTAGAAAGCAGTGATGCATGAAACCCCTGCTATTTTTCTCTAAAGTAAATTTTGAAAAATATGCCTCGCATTGCCTTTAAGACCCTAAGGGTCTAACATTTATTGAAAGAGTTATGAAGCAAATGCTGAGGCAGATGACTTGCCTTTGGAATTTGACCTTGGTAAAACAATGCATCAAAAACAGACTCAGGGAGAGGAGATGAGGAAAACTCAGAGATAAGTCAAGAAACAGGAATTGAGTGAGATAATTAAAAATTGAAAATAGTGTTTCTTGCCTGCTGTATTTGTAAAAAGCTCATGGGTTATAGAAAGATTTAACTCCAATTCTTGAACAAAACATGTAATGAAACTAATTGATTTTTAAGCTATGTGGTTATGCCTATCTTCCTAATCATTGAAAGAACTTCTGGAAGCTTCTATTTCTTTGCAGTGAATAGTTTATAAAATCTTTAAACATAGCCTCCATGATCTGAAGTAAGTTCCAGAGAGCAGTACAGTAAAAATGACCACAAACCACACATTTAAAGAGAATTATTAGCAATAAAAAATGCAACCATAGCCGGGCTTGGTGGCTCAGCCTGTAATCCCGTGCCTTGGGAGGCTGAGGTGAATGGATTGCCTGAGCCCACGGGTTTGAGACCCACCCGGGCAACTTGGCGAGACCTCATCTCTACAACAAATCAAAAAAGAAATTAGACGGGCATGGTAGCACGCGCCTGTAGTGCCAGCTACTCGGAAGGCTGAGGCGGAAGGATCGCCGGAGCCCAGCAGGTCGAGGCTGTGGTGGCCGGGAGCGGCCCCTGCACTCCAGTCTGGGCAACCGAGTGACACCCCAACACAAAAAAAAAAAAAAAAAAAAACACCAATGCAACCATTTCCCCTTTTCATGTTGCTGGCTAATCTCCTGATGAATGTTTTATGTTAACAGGCAAGTGTAGTTTTTGGTCTGCTCATTTTAGTAAAGCAGCTTGAAAATATTTTATCCCACATTTCAAATGTTTTATTCTAAGGATACTGAATAATAAAGTGTGCTTCTCAGCATCTTAAATAATAAATCCACTTATTCATGAGGCAGTTAATTTTGTAAACTTCATGTAATTTAGGTTTTTCTGATCTAATGTGAGATTTTTTTCTGAGAAAGAGGAAAGGTATAGAATAAATGGAATCTGACCTTTTGCTTTTTATTTTCCTAAGAGTACTATTAAATCTAAATATGCCACAGAGGCTCTCTAAAAACAAAATAAAACGGAAAAATCGGCTGTTTCAGCCATAGGCCTTTAAGCCTCAGGCTTTAATATCTTTGTAAACGACAATGAGCTTATGTCAGTGATGGAAGACAAATAGGTAATGACTTCTGGAGAAATGGCATTTTCCCTTCAGTGTGCAAGAACATATTTTGAGACTTCCAGAGCTTAAAACAGGTTTTGGTGATATTGAAGGGGAAAGAGGCAAACATTTGAAGTACATCTTCTGTGGCTCAGAGAAAAGGCAGAGAAAGAAAGAGCCTGTAATTACCATCTAGAAAAATCACTGGGGCTAGGTGATAACCATCATTTTGATATAACCTGGAGTTTTGTTAGGAATAGGTACAAGGCAGTATGACACGTAGTTGGGAGTGGGATATCACAGTTGGAAAAGTGAGAAAAGCGAGGAGGTTATTTGTATTCATTCATTGATTCATTCATTCAATAAATGTTTATAGAGCATAGTATTTTCTAGGCATTGCTGGGGCTACTGCTGTGAACATTATAGACAAAATCTCTTGCCTTCAAGAGGCTTATATTTCGGTGAAGGAAGTTAGACAATAAACAAAGAAACACGCAAAATATATAGGGCGTCCGTCAGAGTGTGACAAATGTTATGGAAAAACATGAAGTTGGAGAATGGGATAAAGTGATTGATGGAGATAAGAATGCTATTTTTAAAGCATTTTAAAGTAGAAGAGTTCTCACTAATAAGATGATATTTAAGAAGTGAAGGAGGCGAGGGAGAGCCTGCCATTTAGGAAGAGGGGGTGTACAAGGAAGAGCGCCTCCCAGGTAGAAGAAAATTAGCAGAAGCAAAGATCCTGAAACCGGAACGTGCTAGCTTGTTCCAGGAAGCAGATGGTTGCAGGGAGTGACCCTAGAGAGACTGTGTGAGAGGAGTCTGCAAAGTTATGTGTGAGACGCAAGGACTGTTGCACAACACAGTGCCTTACAAATGTGGCAGGTACAGTACACTCGTTGTAGATTGCCCCAGAATATCATTTTTTACAAAATGAAAGATGCATGACCAGAAGATTCACAGCTGGGACAATCAAAACCTAATGAGGACCCATAGTATCGGCAATGATAAATTCTAACCACATGCCTTCCACTTCGGGTTTTTCTAAACTATTGTTTATTATGTTCGCTTTTTTTTTTTAACCGTGGTTAAAAATGTCCTTTGAAGCTGTGGCTCTCAAATCATTGTATTCCTCAGGTCAGCAAACATCAGGAGTAAGTGGGGGCTAATATAATCACCAACATGTGATAGACTAAATTGTAAGTCACACCTTTCCCTTCCTCTGTTATTGTTGTACACTACACCCTTGGCCTCATAGTGGGTGGAGTGTACTCCTCCATCCCTTGACTTTGGGCTCAACCATGGGATTTGCTTTGGTCAAAAGAATATTTGTTATGGCTTACTCTCTCGGTTCTCTGTCATTGTCGTGGAGAGAGCATGCTCAAGATTGTCCAGTGAACCCAGGAGACTGAGACACATGTGGAACAGAGCTATTCCAGCCAATACTAGATATATGACCAAGAAATACATGCTTATTTTTATACGCTGCTGAGTTTTAGGGTAGTGTATTCATAGAATTATTGTAGTTATCACTGACAAATAAATCAACATTTAATTTTATTTGTCATACAAGAACAGTAAAGGATAAAAACTCTTGTTATTCTTACTATTATTTTATAATAGACATCTTAGTAAAAAAACAAAATTACATAATTTAAAATACAAAACTTTCCTTTAAATTGAAATATCTAACAATGAAAAACACATCACGGAATTCTCATTCTCCTTGCTTTCCAATGGGAACCTGTGAAAAGTTCATCATTGGCTTGTGGCAGTCTGAGGAATAACTAAGAAATCTTCTCCACATAGATGGATGTAGTTGCAGGTCCCCCCGAGGATTTGTTTGGTCTCCCAGCTATGTATGAATCAAAGTTCCTGAAGATTTATTTTTCTTTGTCTCAGGAAACCATTTTGGTGTCATATATTTTTCATAAAGGTCTCCTTTAACTCTTCAAAAGGCAAGCAACATCCCTTGCATTTAAAGTATGTTCTTTTTCTGCGAGACTGAGTTGTACTGAAATAGTCTGGTGGTGGACTACAGGGGGATGGATATGACTGTCTCTAAATGGAGCAAGCTGTTTCCTCGTTTTGTCTTGTGCCTTTGGCCGCTGATGTCCATAAGTGTCTCCACCCAGGGGTTCCTTAATGAAAACCACCTGATCAGCTTGGCTTAGGCAGTGTGAGGTTGGATTTGTTTTTTCCACAGCACCTTCCTTCCTTATTTTTAGCATCACTGTTCACAAAGAAAAGAAAGATAATCATCCAAGAGATTGAATATCGAATTGTAGGTTACTGAATATAAATTATAGCCCAAGCAAAGGAATTTGACTCATCCTCTTGTTACAAAGCATGAAAGTAGCTATTCACACAGGAAATTATGGTCTAGGGACAACAAAAACAAAGGAAGTTCAAGTGTAAGACTTTCAGGCGGGTGGAAAGCTAATTGAGTTCTTTAGACCAGAGGAAAACCCAAATCTATTGGTTTCAACCAATCCTGCTGCTCACAACCTGTAAAATCAGTCAGGCTCTGGGACGAGCTACAAATTCCATGGCAAATCAGGTGGTGATTGGGTACAGCTATGGTGGGTCTTGGCATTTTAAAGTTCTCAGATTCATTTTGTTCTTGTTTTTGAAATTTTAAAAAATGCATATATAAATGAACACATATAAAAATGATAAAAACTGAACGAGGTCTGTAATCTTTTATCAGTATTATACCTGTGTCAATTTCCTGGTTTTGACATTATTTAGGATTGCCAGATATAGCAAATAAAAATCCAGGACACCTAATTCAATTAGAACTTTAGACAAACAACAAATAATATCAGAACCTATTTATACTGAAAGATGATTTGTTATCTGAAATACAAATTTAACAGAACATTCTGTATTTTATCTGCAACCCTAATTAGGCTGCAGGTTTTTACAGTGTTACTATTAGGGAAAGTTGGGTGAAGAAGACATGGGACTCCACATACTATTTTTGTAGCTTCCTGTAAGTCAATAACTATTTCAAAATGAAACATTTTTAAAAAGCATATTTTCCTTGATTTAGTATACATATGGAAATATAGGCATCCTCAGATAACCTGGGAATGAAATGGACTTTCTGCCTTGGTGGTTTATGTTATTTATTGAGCAACAGTGTCTTTGAAGAGGCTAGGTACTTTTCTATCAGCTGTGGGGGGGGGGACCCAAAACAGTCAAGACAATTGGCAAAGATAAATTGTGTGTGGCAAGCTTGTCTTCCAATTCTGTGGGTCTTAAATGCACCTCATTTGCTGGCAGTTGGGCAACAAATAGCATTTTCACTCTGATACATTTGGAAATGAACTTTCTTTGATGCTCCACATCCCCAGTGACAAACTGTCATGGCTTCCAAAGTGATTTGTTTGAACTTCATGGCCAAATTAGGCTAAACTGAAATTAGAAGCTCAGTTTCTATTTCTTATTCTAGGGAATTGCCTTCAGGACTACTAAATATGTTAGGATATACTGAGCATCAGTATGACTGAATTTCTGAAGATTAAGTATGCAAAGTCAAGGTGACACTCCAAGGAAATGTACACTCTCCACCTGCTTAATAATTTGGCCTTGTGTTGTTGGTGGTCTTTGAGGCTTATGAGGTCTGAAGCTCCCTTTTGTCTTCTGATGTAATACCAAGCAAAAGAAGGTGAGTCCTAGGTTCCTTTATCATGGAACCATTTGCTGGTCATTGCAATCTAAAGTTAGCACTCAAAATGAAGGTGGAAAATAAGTCAGATTTGGAAACAGAGGACTGAAACTTCTTGCTCAAAGCAGCACCACTTGGATTTCTCCCTCTATGTTTTCCTGTCCCAGTATTCAGAGATGACATTCAAATATTCAACAAACATGGCTATTAAATGCCTGATACATCCATAGTACTTCTTTCTTATATTTTAAATTTGTGTTCTCTATGATTACTTCTTTATTGGACAATTTTGTAGTATTTCTACTGAGAAACTGGAAAGATAGTCCAGTCTATCCTCTGGCATGTCTAATTTAAAAAACTTAAAATAGTATTAAATGATATTAATTATTTAGAACATTTTCTTTCAGATTCGCAACTTACTCCTGGCAACACCTTACAAATTTTTTAGAATTATTGTCTAATTTGGAAAAAATCCTATAAAATTTCTTTCATATGTGAGCAGTATGATTTCAGAAACCTTCAGTTTTCTTGTTCAATAACTGTTCTTAAGTTCTGTGTATCGATGACACTCACTGACCAGGTATTGAAGTATTTGTGTCAGGATGTAGGAGAGCTGCCCCAAAGGCCTTGGAGTCTTTGAAGTTTCCCTGGGAACCAACTACACAAGATAAGAAAACTTAGCTATACCAGAAAGTGAATGCAAAGAACATAAATATATTCCACCAGAAGCAAATTGAATATATTCTCAGTTGGACTTTTTAATAATTTTGCCAAACCGATATGAACATAATTATCATTTTTATTTATATTTTGAGTCCTATCAAGAGTTTTTGTCGTTGTTTTGTTTGTTTGTTTGTTTGAAGTTGGAGTCTCACTCCATTACCCAGGCTGGAGTGCAGTGGCATGTTCATGGCCACCCCAGCGTTGACCTGCTGGGCTCCAGCGATCATTACGCCTCAGCCTTCCGAGTAGCCAGAACTACAGACGCACGCTACCATGCCTGGCTATTTTTTATTTTATTATAGAGATGCGGTCTCACCAAGTTGCCCGGGCTGGTCTCGAACCCGCAGGCTCAAGCAATCCACTCGCCTCAGCCTCCCAAAGTGCTGGGATTACAGGCTGAGCCACTGAGCCCAGCCAAGAGTTTTTATTCTCATTCGTCTTTGGCCTTTTTCATTGTTTTGTTGTGAATTGCCATATTGGATCTTTTGCCTATTTTTCTCTTTGCATTCTTTCTTTCTGCTATTGATTTGTAAGACTTAAAAAATAGATATTTAAGATAGTAAGCTTTATGATTTGAATGTGTCACAGATATTTTTCTCTGAGTATTAACCTTGTTTATGGTGCCCTTTACTGTATAGAAAGTTGAACGTTTTATAATTAAATCTACAACTCCTGCCTGAGTTATACTTTTAGTCTCATTCTTTGTAAATTCTTCTCTATTGCAAGACTATCACAATATTGTCCAAGTAATAGTAGTAATAACGAGAACAGTAATTACAGCAAAAATTGTAACTATTTTATGTTTATTTAGTACATGTTATTTGTCAGAGATATCACTAGACATTGAAATTATGGAATTGTATAATAATTCCATAATTCAATTAATTCAATATTAGCCTGGCAGCTTAGATGACCTTATCTTGCAAATGAGGAAACTGAGGCTTAGAGGGGTTTATGAGTTTGACATTCCCGCAAGGTCACAGTGATCTGCTTGATTTTGTAGTCTGGCTCATCAGATCTTGGTGGGACTGAGGGAGAGATGCTGAGACTAGGGAGAGTGGAAGGCAGGTGGGCTGGATATGCCACCTGGGATGGGAGGGATTGTGTAGCTCATTTCTCCATGGTAGGAGAAATTCCCAGTCATTGCTCTGGACAAGTGGTTTATTTTATTGACTAATCTTCCAGATAAACATTAGGATTATTTGATCAATTTCAACTAAAAAAAAATCCCTATGGAAATTTGTTTGACGTTAAAAACGGAATCTTCACACCAAAGGTCATGTTATATCTATTTATTTATTTTGTATTCTAAAGTAATGTTTTATAGTTTTTAAAAAATACTATCTGGCATATCTCATAAGGAGAGTTTTTGTATTGTAAATGGGATCTTTTAAAAATTATATTTCTAATTGATTATTTTTAATGTGTAGTAAAACTTCTGACTTTTATATGTAGATCTTCTATCTGGCCACCTTACTTGACTCTATTCTTTGTTCTAAAACAATTTTTCAGTTGATTAATTTGCAGTTTCTAGGACTGTCATGGGTTGAAAAAATTTACATCATCTTGTCACTTAATTTTGAGAGAAAATGTATTTCACTTATTCTACCTATAGTTGACCTGATATTCCTGCTTGCTAGTTAGCAGAAAAAACATTTAACATTCAGTATCATTTATTCCAATATAAAAATTTAAGTAGTCTCTTTAGATTGTTCCTAGTCCCTCCAGGGAAAGAAATTTAAAAAACACAGTTGTTTGGAGATCCGTCCCTTTTCCCTTTATTCTTACTAAAATAGGGTCTGGGTATATGAGAAAAGTTGCTCTGTCTTTGTGGTGGTGATAAGAAGGTGGATTCAGGTGGTGTAATATTCTTATTCAATCTTTGTGGCGACATCTTTGCTTTGATAAACTCCAGTACTCCTGCAGTCTGAGGCTGCTGAATTTGCACCTTTTTTTTTAACTTTATCAATGCTCCTGGATGCAGTGGTTATACTCACCCCACTCCAAAGTCCCCGATCCCTAGGCCCCCATCCTACCAATATGCACTTCTCTCTGGCTGTACCCCTGAGTCTCAGTTTCATCCTCTGCCTGGTCCTCTGACTTGATGGTCCCCCCCCAGCTTCTGCTCTCAGGTCACAGGCACCCAGACTCTCAACCTAGTGTCCTACCCTACAGTAACTGATAGTGGCCAGTGAAAGCTAAATGTTAATATCTCACTCTGCACGTATCTCCAGTGCGCTTTAATGTGTTTTAATCCCATTGTGGCATTGGGGTAACCTATAAATTGGACTCCTCCCAGAGCCTCAGAACAGGAGACATGAGACTCCTTTGCCTTCAGTTTTATCCTCATTTAAGTTACACAGCTGCTACCCTTTCCTTGCCCAGAGAGGAAAAGTGGGACAATGTTTGCTAATTTTGCTCTCTTACATTGCTTTCCTCTCCTATCCCAGGAAAACAAAAATTTATTTGGGATTT
This sequence comes from Tarsius wallacei, assembly GCA_963574415.1. Lineage (NCBI taxonomy): Eukaryota > Metazoa > Chordata > Mammalia > Primates > Tarsiidae > Tarsius > Tarsius wallacei. The sequence goes on along the minus strand of CAUYQG010234783.1, from coordinate 833 downwards.
GCCCTTCACCACTTTTTCTTTCATGACTTTGCAGTCATAGAGATATTGCAAAGTATTTTCTGTCCAAAAGAAAGTTTATTCTATAGGTAAGTTAGAGTATTCCTATTTTTTCTTTTTGTAAAATCAAATTATAATCTCTTTGATTACTTGTCCCTTAACAATAAGGCAGAGATCACGTACTAAAAGATTTTTAAAACATTGCTTATTAGGCCATTACAATAATTGCAAATCATTTTGTTTTGGGATTTATTTATTTTTGTCATCTTAGTGCCCTGGCCAGGGCCTCTAGGACAATGTTGAATAATAGGACTGATAGAAGATAGCTGCTTTAGCCTGACTTTCATGAAGTTACTTTTAATGTGTCACCAGCATAGTATGATGTTTTCTGGCAGATATACTTAAGTTAAGAAAAATCCCTTTATATATATATATATATATATATATATATATATATATATATACAATATTTTTTTATTGTGATATTGAGGGGTACAGTTAAGGGTTAGGTACACAAATAAGTCTCGTTCAGGCACCCTTGTTGATAAGAAGTGTCTCCCCATCCCCAGATAGGTATTTACTGCCATTAATCCCTTCCCCTATCCCTCCCACGCCCCCATCGTTTCCCACCACTGTCAGTCATTTTCTTGCGGTAATATGTTGGATGATCAAGGTCTACTATATGAGTGAGAACATGTGATACTCAGTTTTTTGTTTCTGTGAGAGGTCACTCAGTATTATAGACTCTAGTTCCATCCAGGTTGCTGCGAAATTCATGGTTTCGTTCTTTTTTATGGCTGTGTAGTATTCCATTGTGTATATGTACCACATTTTTT
>CAUYQG010234778.1:0-21779 GCA_963574415.1 Tarsius wallacei | reverse complement strand
TTACAGGCTGAGCCACCGAGCCCAGCTCTCCTAATCTTTTAATTTAAATTAAAATAAACAGCAAGGAGTAGAATACACATAATCATATTAACAACAATATGAATGGCAAAGACAATTATTTGACATCACATATGTAACATTACATATTGTAAAAACAGATAAGGGTTTGTAATCCTTGACAGATCAAATAATATTGGCCTAAAGAAGCTGAATAATACCAAAAATAAATTTGATCTTATAGACATACAGCATATTCTGCTCTTCAAATAGGAAATATATACATTTTCTCATGCAAAGGTAAATCTATTCTTTTAAGTCAATCATCTCTTGGGTAGTAAAGAAAGCATGCCAATAAATAAAAATTTAGCAATATAAAGAAAATGAATTCCATAAATCTTCAGCATAGACTTGAAAATCTAAGTGAAATATACACATTTTTATGAAAATACAAATTATGAATAATTATTAGAAAACAAAAAGTACAGATACTGCCAAAAATATGCCATTTGTCATATGTCTGCCAATTATATAAAAACTTAAAGAAAGGGATTTATTTTAAAACTGATGCCGGGCACAGAAAAAGAAGCAAAACTTCCCATTTTTTAAAACGATGTCTGTAAAATGTCAATAGCAAAGTTTTGTAAGGATAGCATAGAGAATGAAAATTGCAAATCAATTTTATTTTGTAGATATTGTTGCCAAAATCCTAAATGAAATGCTAGCAAATGTAATAGTCACATACTAAAAGAATCATTGGTCTTAACAAAGCAAGTTTATTCCCAATAATTCAAATTTGGTTTAATATATGAATTCCATCTATATAATTAACCATTTTAGTAAGTCCCTTGGCTTATTAATATGTGCATCTTAGTAGATATTAAGCAGATATTTGAAAATTGACAACTTCCATTCCAGAAAAAAACAAAATCTGTGTAAGCATGTACAAACTAAAGGCCAATACCATGACTAATGGCAACACTCTAGGAAGATATTTACTGAAATTGGTGGGGCAGGGGCGATAAGAAGTAAGAAAAGAAAAGTGGGAGGAATTGAAGGAAGAGGCTAAATAAATAAAGGAAGATACAAAAGAGAGGTATCAGGACAAGTCCTGAACTGTACAACTCTGTGCACAATCTCAGTCACCAATTATATCGTACGAGAAATGAATCTGCTATTCTTTCCTGGTGATATAATTGCAGATATGAATGTCAAAGAAAAATACCTTTAAAAAATTACTAGAAACTGGTATTCAGTAAAGTGGAAGATTAGAAACAAAAATTCAAAATTTAATAGTTTAGGAAACATTATGAGAAGATCGGTCACTTATTTGCTACAGAAAACTGTATATAAAACCTTAGAGGCCGGGCTTGGTGGCTCAGCCTGTAATCCCAGCACTTTGGGAGGCCGAGGTAAGTGGATTGCCTGAGCCTGTGGGTTCGAGACCCACCTGGACAACTTGGTGAGTCTTCATCTCCACAATAAATCAAAAAATTAGCAAGGTGTGGTAGCGTGAGCCTGTAGTTCCAGCTACTCAGAAGGCGGAGGCGGAAGGATCGCCGGAGCCCAGCAGGTCAAGGCTGTGGTGGCTGGGAGCAGCCACTGCACTCCAGTCTGGGCCACAGAGCGAGACTCCAACTCAAAAATTAATAATAAATAAATAAATAAATAAAACCTTAGAGACAAATAATAATGCAATAAAACTTTAGAAAAACCCCAATGTAAAATTAAATACATAGAAAGATATATGTTCATGTTGGAGACTGTAAAGTAAGATCATTCATTTTAGTATTGAACATATTAAAAAATATTATAATATCTAAATATGTGCAAATGAAGATATTTATTATTTCAGCCTGTCTCTATGAAGGACACGCAATCAGCACTCTGTTAAATACGTATGCTCTCCACATAAGTATAATTTTTATGCTAAAATGATATCTATAATTGCTGAAATTTTTCTATTTTTGTGTAATTGGTCAATCGCCAAACAAAATATCTTCTCTTTTAAGCATTTGTATATGTATCATCAATTTAGTACATATATTTTCCTTAGTAAATCAGTAAAATTAAACGCATATTTTAGTAGAATAGCATACAGGAAAGGTCCCAGGGCTCAGTTTGTTTCATTTCCAATTCATGTTAATCATTTTATTGTCTAAGTGAAAAAATGATTTTGCAAGCCCATTGACATGTCCCTAACAAGTAACTAACTCATGTCACTCTCTTGGGACACTATACTTCTAAATTAAATTCTATTACTGGGATAGTATATGCAGGAAAATGAATACATCATAGGGCAAAATAAGTAAACAAAGGGAAATAATAAGATATAAAGCATGTTGTACAGCTACAACCTATGAATATACGCAAACACCTACTAGATATACTTTTATTTTTATGTTTAATTACAAATAAGCATCTTCTATGAGATAAGCTGTTAGAAATCTTTTCTGCATACCAATCTATCATTTAAAAGATTTCTAGGTAATACATGACAAGAGAAAGTCATGCTACATATTCTCATTTTGCTGCTGAAATTATTTTGAGTTGCAGATTAATGACAGAGAAGGAAAACACTGTGATTAAAAAGAAGGAAAACATAATTAAAGTGGTAGCAATGTGCTTCCCGTGTAACTCCCTTCAACTTCTTCCCTTCAAGCATAAAAGCAAGCACAGATTTTGTTCATCACAACCCAACAATGTCAATGTCTTCCTTCTCATCGGAAGTTTCAAAGGTTGGGGGGAGGTGGAAAATGTAAGTGGGCTCTTTCATGGCCTCTGAAAATGATTTCTAAAATCTCAACCTTCTTAATTCAGTCTCTGGCATTTTATGATAATGTCGACACTTAAGGAAAGCAAAGTCTTATGCATCTTTAATAATGACTAATATGTCTTTGCTATATAATCAGGATAAAATAGCCCAGTTTCCAAAAGTGTTCTTTTTTATAATAAAGAAAACAGAAATTACTAGGGGCTCAATTAGAGATTTCAAACAAATGTAAATTCAGCAAAAGGGTTTATGTTAAAACTGTCACCCATCTTATTTTTAAATAGATGAACTTCAAATGAGAATATTCAGACAGAAAAACAAGGTTTCATTTTTTTTAAAGAAGAAAATCAATCCGAGAGAAAAGGTCCAGTAATTATTTTCTAACCACTGTCCACCAAGCATTTCTGCTGTTTTCCAAGCTTATCTCTGTGCCATCAAGTTAATGTGGGTTCATACTCCCTTGGACAAGTTGAAGAGAAATGCTTCTGCAGAACTGGACTTGCAAAGAGCTTAATCTTTAGTTTGGAATAACACATAAAAGGACATTATTATGCTAACATAAGTATAGTACAATCCAGAAAAGATATTCTTTTATGTCCTTGGATTTCTATGATTTAATCAAATTGATGTTTTTCTTATACTCAGGCATACTTTGCTAGTTATTCACATGATAGCTCAAAATTGTTTTTTTTTAAATTTCTGAAGAAAAATTGTGAAACATTCTTAGTTGATCATAAAGTATTTAGCAAATACTGTTACAAAGAAAACATTTCTTCTGGTTGTTAAATTTCAATTGGCTTTGACAAAATTATATGTACCCTTAAAAACTACTTCTTAAACTAGCCGGGCATGGTAGCCAGCACCTGTAGTTCTGGCTACTTGGAAAGCTAAGGCAGAAGGACCGCTGTAGCCCAGCGGGTCGACACTGGGGTAGCTGTGAGCACTCCAGCCTGTGCAACAGAGTGAGACTCTGACTAAAAAAAAAAAAAGAAAGAAAGAAAGAAAAGAAAAAAAAACTACTCATTTTCTATCCATTCACTTCAAATCCTCTTTAAAACTCTTTAATGTTATTTAACAATATTACCTCCCTGAGCAATATATTTCTTTCCATCCTATATCAGTGATACACCTTAGCTTAAAATAAGATATAAATTCATCAGTGGTTTAAAGTAACTTCTAACACTAATTTTTAAAAAGATTATTTCATCGCTTCTTATATTTGCAAAAAATAGCAGAGAAATTTGTGTGTGTGTGTGTGTGTGTTGGAGTCTCACTCCGTCGCCCAGACTGGGGGGCAGTGGCCGCTCCCGGCCACCGCAGCCTCGACCTGCTGGGCTCCGGCGATCCTTCCGCCTCAGCCTTCCGAGTAGCCGGAATTACAGGCACACGCTACCACGCCCGGCTGATTTTTTGATTTATTTGTAGAGATGAGGTCTTGCCAAGTTGCCCAGGCGGGTCTCGAACCCACAGGCTCAGGCAATCCATTCACCTCAGCCTCCCCAAGCACAGGATTACAGGCTTAGCCACCGAGCCTGGCGAAAAAAAATTTTTATTAGATCAAAAACGATTCCATTTAGGTCAAAGATATAGTTTCAAATAAATGACGTGTTACTTCAGGGTAAGCAATTTCTCACTTGAAACTGTTGGATTATTCTCTCTGTGTCTGGCTTATTTCACTTATTATATTGTCCTCCAGGCTCATCTACACTGTGGCAAGTAGCAAGATTGTGTTCTTTTGGGAGGTTGGGTAATATTCCATTTTATATATGCCACAGAAAAATCTCACTTATATGTGGAATCTAAGAGAAATGTTCACATATACAGAGATAGAGAACAAAACAGTGGTTACCAGGGGCAGGGGTTAGGGAAGGAAATGGAGAGATACAGATCAGAAGATACAAAGTAGCAGATATAGAAAATGAATAAGTCTAGAGACCCAATCCGCAACACGTGAACTATAGAATTCATTCTAAATGACTAGATTTTATCTGCTCTTGCCATGAAAACAAAAAACATGGGTAACTGAAATAATGGATATGTTAATTCACTTCACAACACTATTGATATGCATTTTTACTGTCTATATGCATCCCATAACACCATGTTGTATACCTTAAATTCATGGAAAGAAAATAATGGATTACTTTTAGCAGTCCTAAACAGTGAATTCTGTCTCTGTGTCCCTCAAACTTATTTTGTAATGATTAAAACATTAGAGGACGTCTTGACAATAAATCAGTGTCTAAAAAAATGTGACAATTAGCCTTAGCATTGTCACAAAAGCTTAAACTTGTTTTCAATATTCAATTATTTTGTCGTTTTCATCATTGTAACCTTGTTTTTGTCAAAAATATAAACGATAACCTGTTTCTACAATTTGGGTAAGAACTGATGGCTTCACAAATATGTATAATAGTGATTTTCGTTTTTTCTTATGAATACACAGACACACAAGCATACAATTAGAAAGTGTCTTCGTTTTCTGAACTACAGATGAGTATGTAGTAAATGTAACCTAGATGACTCGATAATTATAACATGATTTTCAATAGCCAGAGGTCTCGGTTATTCCTGGCCTTCATTTAATTCAGTTTTGTGTCATTTGGACTTACTTTTTACAGAAAGTATGCATAAAAGTGTGCAGAATCAAGACATCATATGAACTATCTGTTGTGTTACTTGCTTAGTGACATTGATGAAACATCTGTATACAGGCTGCACAACTACACTTCAAAGAGATGAAAACATTTTAACAAAACCAAGAAAACTATTCCTCTGGTTGAGACCTGCAGGGTTTTGACTTTATACACTTTATTTTATCCCTAGCCCCTTTTCCCAGCTTTTTACACACATAGTATATAGGGGGAAAAAAGCAAATCTCAAAAATGCAACATGCTATACACATTAAAGTCAATATTGGCAGATATTAATTAGGAAATGTTCTTTCTTTCAAATCTCAGAATGCATAAACAAATCAAACACATCTAGGTATGCACACACTGTCCTGTAAGTGACATCACATATCCTGTGGCCAATTCTATAATGGGTTCTCACCATAGAAAAACCCATAGCTGAGACAATGAGTCAGAATTTGTTTTTAAGCTTTTTTAAAGACACACCTTTGGAAGAAGAATGCATCTTTGCTTTACTCTGAAAGCAAATGCATACCTACTTTCTTTTCTTTTTTTCTTTTTTCTTTTTTTTTTGTGGTGGGGGGGTGGTGAGAAAGCAGGAGTTTATTAAGAAGACAGAAAAGTTCCCACAGCAGCGGGAGGAGACCCGTAAGAGGGTTGCTCACATACCTACGTTCCAAGGTTGTAGTTCTTCTGAAGGTCTGTCTCTCACTGGGAATAATACTGATCATCTAGACACAGATTATTTTCAAAACCACCAACTCTCTCTTAACGTCAGCCCCAATCTCACTATGACATGAATAAGTATTAAGAAAAATTATAGACTGGGTGTGGTGACTCACGCCCGTAATCCCAGCACTTTGGAAGGTTGAGACAGAAGGATCCCTTGAGTTCAGGAGTCCGAGACCGGCCTGGACAACACAGCAAGATCTCATTCCTATTTTCCAAAGAAAAAAAATAATTCAAGGTTTAATTGAGCTTGTTCCTTCCTTTAATTTCCCCCCTAAGTCTTAAGTCACTCTAAGAGGTAAATTCATAAGCACATCCCACATCCTCTTGTCTGTGCTCCCATTTTGATCAACATTTGCCCTGACTTTCCTCATTCAACCCAGGGCTCTACTTCCGGTGTGGCAAGGAAATACTTACAGTCTGACCAACTAAATCACATTAGTATGGAAATGGGGCAGTGTTCACCTGAGCATCTTTTTTTCCCCAAATAGCTTCAGTGAGATGTAGCCTTTGGGAAGCAATGCCCCTTTCGATTGTTTCGTTGACCCCACCATAGTCTGCTGACTCCTTTCACACGTCTAAACCTTGTTACATGAGTTCTGACCTACTTTTCACTTGACACAGGACAGATTCGTCCTCTAGTCTTATCACTCCAATGCCTATTTATATTCTGAACTTGATTATTTTTCACTTATTCTGGCTGAAAGAATCATTCATTTGAATCTTTATTGCTGCATTATACATTAGAATTTTCAAAGTGAGCAGTAATTGAAATAAAGAAAGATTGTATTCCAACCAAGAGATATGGTATAGGGCATTAGCATATCATATCTCAGCCACAAATTGAAATTATTCCAGACCTAATGTCTGAAAAAATGAGGATATGATTAGAAATGTGGAGCAAGTGTATATGTATTCCTTTGCCACTAATACATTGACTCCACAATTGCCCATGTTCTGTTAAGTGATAAATCTATAATAACAATAAAAACAAAAATTGGCTTTATAGATACCAGCAAAAGTTTCTATTACACTAGGTGCTTTTGAAACCATATCTGTCATCGAGTATATTTAGGATTATTTCTGAGGTCTTGCAAAATGAACTACACTATGTAAGAGTCAGAATAAAAATGGTGGATGTTCTATCAGTGTCAGCTTTCTTAACATAGTCTGGAATATTCACCTCCATTAAAAACTTACACACATGCATCTTTACATTTTTTGCCCAAATAGTTTTTTTGTAACAATCTTATAAGGCTATGAACAAAGTAAATATTTTTTAGAGACTTCAAATTTTTTTTATTCCAGGCTTATAGTCATCTAACATTCAAGTTATGGTTATTTTAAAAAATATTTATGCAAATGACCATACTATGTCTTCCTTTCAGATTTGTGTCTAATAAACACTTCCTTCATGCATGGGGGCAGATTTGGGGATGGGTGGGGCTTTAGGGAGCTAATTGGCTTATTAGGGGAAAGGCAGGTGGATATTGAATTTTAAGCTCATAAAGAAATTTATCATCTAAATTAAAACAAAAAATGTAGCAAATATTTTTACTGTACAATTTTATAAAATTTTGTTATTCCTCTCAAATTTATTTTACCTCAGCTTTGCAATAAGCATGAAACCACACATCAAGAGTTCAAAAATAAATGTTTGCTTATTCTTGAGGAATTTAAAGTCTAGTAATAGAAGGAAAAATTAATTTAAACAGATAAGTGCAATGTAATGTGTCTTGGAGACTTGAAAGTGTTTCTTTATTATTATTATTATTATTTTAATTATAAAGATGAAGAGTACAATTCAGAGTTAGGTTTAGTTACTAAAAGTTTGTTCAAATACTCCATACATTTCGATACATCCAAGGGGGAGAAAATCCTGAAAATGGTGATAAAATCATTTATTCAATTCTTGTAAAAATCCAAACAAATTATTGGTTCAAATATGGAATAGGTTTTACATCAGACATTGAAATGTTAAAATTATAATTTTGTACTAATGAATGCTATATGATTTGTTTAGTAATCTCAACAAATTTATTAATTATAATATTTAGTTTCAATAAAACCTATTTCAAAATAGTAAAAAAAAAAGAAAAAGAAAATATTTCTTAGCAGTCAAAAGAGAGTACTGGTCTCTCTGGATAATGTGCTTATGTTCATATAAAAATAAAGGTAGTATTAATAGCTAATTAAAAGTTAGTATTAATTAAACAATAATAATATGTACTACAAATTTAGTATTTATCGTGTGCCAGGAAATTTGCTGTTTTATACAGGTCAGTTATGAGGCTGCTGTTTATTGTATGGAATTAGAAACAGTTTTCAAGAACTTAAGTGAGTGTTCAAGGTCTCACAGCTAGGTCGGATCTACATTCAAATTCAGGTATACCTGACTCCCAAGATTTTTTTGCTTTGTATTACATTGCATTATTACATTTGGATTTAAACCCTGTAAAGATGAGACCAGAGAAGAACTTTGATGTGGATAGAGAATCAGTCTGAGAGTCAGGAAACCCAAGGTTTTATCCCCAACTAAACCATTCACTTGCTTGCTGTATAACTTTTTTTTTTTTTTTTTTTGAATCAGGTTCTCACTCTGTTACCCAGGCTAGAATGTAGTGGTGCAATAGCTCACTGTACCCTAAACCTCCTGGGTACAAGCAATCCCCTCGCCTCTGTCTCTGGGTAAATGGGACTACTAGGTATGCACCACCATACCCAGCTAATTTTTTATTTTTGCAGAGACAAAGTTTCGCTATATTGCCTCCACTGATCTTGGATTCCTGGACTCAAGCAGTATTGCTGCCTTGGTCTCCCAGAGTGCTGGGATTGCAGACGTGGGCCACCATGCCCAACCTGCTTGCTATATGACTTTAAGTTCCGTTTTTTACTGAACTTGATGAATTAGATATCATAAGACCAGCATAATTGTCTCATTTTTTTTGTGGGGGGCTACTAGGTGAAACCATGACTTAAACAAAAAAAAACCCTATAGAAATTCAGGCCTTGTACAACCACAGTTACTATCTCTCTCCAACAAACATCTTTTGTTGGCAATTTATTGAGCATACCATGCTTTGTTAAATGCTACAACTCAGCAGGTCATTTCTCTACCTTGCCTTCTGTGACATACCCACTTATCTTTCAAAACCTCACAAACATGTAAGATCCTCTGACCTACCTGTTCCGTCCTCATTTTGTATGCACCCGTCGCGCTTGACACAAGGGGATTATAACACTTACCCACGCTGTGAGGTGGGATTGTTCGTGGTCTTCCGGATGCTGCCACTAGGCTGTGAGTTGATTGCCTTACTGCAGTGCCCGGAAAATAGTAAATACACCATGCATTGGTGTTAATATAAACTTTCAAAATGGAAAATATTAGTCCAACTACATGCATTTTTAAGGTTAACTAGGTTAAGCTAGGACCTTGTATTGCAGCCTGTAGACAAAGAGATATCTTTCAAGAGGAGAAGATGGCCTCTGCTGGATTCTTTTCAAAAGGACATAGGATTGATAATACTCAAGAAAAATCAGTGCGGAAGGAAGAATAAAATTCTAACTCTCTGCTCTGAAAAAAGAAAGATGGAATTGATAATCATAGTAAAAGGATTGATCATCAATCATTAAGTGCTATTTAAGAGAGTTTCAATTTGCATTTTCTGTAGAGTTTCCTTCCCTTATTCCTTACATTTCTGCCTTTCACTCTTCCTTCCGAAGCATTAGTTTAATCTTTTTGGTTTTCTTGGATACATAGTATGTATCTCTTTCTGTTGAATTTGAAGCATATTATCAGCATTTCATGCCATGTATCAGAATGCAAGAGTATTTTCCCATTACATAATGTTATTTATAGACCAAGGAAGGGGCTCTCATAGCCTCAGTAGAGAGGAGATAATAGGTTTTATCCATCCTTTCTGTATATTTCATTATAAATTATTTTAAGACACACCTCTTCAGTGCATAGCTGCTCTTAATTGGATCAGCATTATCATAGAAAGGACAATTCTCTTTTTTTTTTTTTTTAGTGTTGCCACCAGCAGCAAAATATCCATTTCCCTATAATTGATGATCAAGTTTATTTAAAATGTTCCATGAGGCATAGCCTATTGAAATGACTCATTATGTTTTGGGGAATACGTGAGGATAAAAGCTATTTTTGAATGATTTTGTCATATTAAATGTAGAATAGAAACATAGTCCCTTGAAATTTATTTTTAAATAATTAGCACTATGCAGTTTTTAATTTTTTTCAATTTTAAAAGTATTGCTCTTTATAACAGTATGAGCAGTTACTACCAAAAACATCAATGAGAATGCTACATGAAATAAATACTGACCTAGGCTTTAGGAATATACAGTAAATGGAAACTTGAGTTCTCAAGAACACCTCAGAGCAGCTCAGTAGATATCTATATTATCGTACAATTACACAGAGGTTGAAAAGATTCAGGAAACTGATGCTCTCCTCTAATGTGTCTAAGAAAATTCTGATTCCACTATTCTTTGGGCAAAGAACTTACAGTCCATTTTGAAAAGTTAACATCTACCTGCAAAGTTATAATTCAATGAATTTATTTCCTAGAAATACTATGTAGTGCTAATAGTTGAATTCCATATCATTAACTTCATATAGAGGCATGCAATTTGCACTCTATTTTCATCAGTAAAATAACGTTTTGTGATTAGAGAAAAGCTGCTCTTTGGAGCCAGGGTAGTGAGGTTTACAGACTGCATATTTCAATTCTTCTTACCCCTTTTGTGTACCTGAATTACCCTTCGGTACTTTTAAATCTGTTAAACACTTTGAAAACAACTGCTTTAAAGGAAAGAACATTAGCTTTGAAGCCTGACAAAACTGGATTAAAAATCTTCACTTTTATTTTCTAAATAAGTTAGCAAATCATATAATTGTCTTCATCCTCAATATTCTCATCTGTAAAATGAAGTGATAATACTTGGCTAAACTGGATTGAATTATGTAATAAACCTCTAAAACCGAGTAAAAGTATCCCAGTCCATGAATGGCTGCTCTTCGATAGCATAATTTCCACCTGGGGACATTTAAAAAAAAAGATAAGTGAAATACTCACCATCACACTGGGACTAGCTTTGGATGGATAGGGCTACAATAAATTGTGAGTGCTATGATAAAATTATGAGAACGAGTCATAAAGTGAAGTCTCCCCATTCCAGCTTGGCTGGAAGAGAAACTCTGTGCTTTCAGGTAGAGGGAAATGGACCAGGAGAGCATGGGTTGGAACATTGTTGTGATGAGCCTTAAATGTCAGGCTGAGCAGAGATACTTACCTCCCTGGGCAATGGCGAGCTGCTGAGCATTTTCAGCTGCAGGAGTGACTTGATCCTAATTGTGCTTTAGAAGATTAAAATCGGGTTGGCCTACAAGCAAAGGAGAGCAGAGAGAATCTGGAGGCTGAGAGGCAATTTTAGACATGATCACGCCAAAGAATCTGGCGAGGATGCCATGTCAGAGCAGAGGAGGAAAATGATTATACAGGAATGATTGGAAGGATTATAGAGGTTATTATTTGTGGGAAACAACAAGAGAATGGTTTTGGAGAAACAATGTGAGAAGAAGCAGGAGTTTGAGATAGAAGACAATAGAATGTATTTGGGACAAAATATTTTAACAGTCATTTACATTTTTTTCTGAGCACTTTAATGTTTTGGAGTGGGTTTGGGATAATGAGGAAACGGTTCTTTGTCTCAATTTATCAACTCATCTATGAATGCATAACACTTAGGAAAGTAAATGTTGTTCCTATGCTCTTAGCTAATAAAAAGACTATAAATTCCTGGCTCCTACGTCACGACTATACTGGATATTTACATTCCGGGGAACATCACAGGCTGATATACCCATCCTTATCCTGATATTTGAGACTGGTATTTGGACTTTGGAGAGGTAAATTGTTATATGATTCATCAACAAAAAATCTATAGGCTTGGGGATAAAATTGTCAAAGGAATGAGTGTTAAAAGAGAAGCAGTTTGGATTAGAACCCTCGGGGACCAGATACATTTAGGAAGCGAGCAGAGAAGGAGAAACAAAGACAAAAGAGTTCAAATGATGATTAAAAGTGATTTAAAGTAAGGCAGAAATCTGTCAAGGAAAGGGACAATTTTAAAAAAAGAAAAGTAGAGAGGCTTAAAGAATGAAGATTGACAAAGACCATTTGGTTTGACTAGCCAATTCCTGAAGATCATTGAGAGGGCTTTATTATACTAGTGGAGGATGAAAGCAAAATTAAGGCCACAGGGTAATGGATTGAAACCTGGAAACAGAATACCCTGTGAGTTATAGTCATATTGATTTGAATTCAGAGTTGCTGATTTTAGGTACCATGAGAGAGATTTGTATGGTCTTACAGTACAAAGAAAGAAACGATGTCACCGCTGAAATGTTGGAACCACTAATAGAAATAACCCATTCCATTTTTTCATTTTGGGGGGTATTAAATACCTGGGACTTTTAAGAACATGGATAGCCCTGTAATTTAGTATGAACTCTCTTTCATATTGTAATATTTGTGATTTATTGCACTTTTCTGGCAAAATTTTTTTATTTTACTGTTCCTTAAGATATTTATCCATTTCATACGATGTGGTGATTAAGTACCAATGCACCAAAGAAACGGGTTGACTGGTCTTCAAATTTGACCATACGTATAAACAAGAATTCCGTGACTGAACTCTTGCTTTGTAAGCCTAGAAATTCAATCTTATCACACCCACAGTGGGTAAAATGAATTATATGAGGTAAACACTGTAAGGGTGGAGACCATGTCTGCTTTGACTATAAACCTAGCACAGAGTCTTTTATATAGCAAGTGTTCATGAATGAATAGATAGATGAAGAGAGGCATAGGATGTATGCTAACCTATAACCTATACACAAGGTAATCATTTATTTTTTAAAACTATTATTCATAAATTTCAGATAAAAGTTGCTTTTATCTGGTAAGTTATTCAATAAAAGCAGTTTGTTGAAAATATTTTCTTATGGGTATGTTAATATGCTTGAGAATTCAAATCAAAATTTAGAAAGTGAGCAAGTATAGATTTAGGTAGAATGACGTTCTTGAGAGGACTTAATTTATAAATTATTTCTTAAGGTGGCTTCCCCTTTAATTACTGGAATCTTTATCATTCTGAAGATGAATGACTAGATTTAGGAAGGCTACATAGCATGGATTCAATTACATAAATAATATGTAATATAGAGATTTAGAATAACAGAATCATGGTATTCATGATGTGTCCATGCAGCTGCCAAGATGCCCTGATTGGGTTCAATTACAGATGAAAAATGATCTGAATAAAAATGAAAAAGCATAGTTGTTTCTTGATTATCAACTATATTAGAACCCCGAAAGAAGTTACGTCATTATTTAAAATTAAAACTTCAAATTATAAACATTAAAATATGATCTGTATAAGTCTGAATGTGATTATCTGGACTTTTGATAAGGCAGGATTATGCATTTGCTCTAGACTTAATATTTGTATTTATTTTTATGGTATTCTTTTTATTCAGCCAATAGATGTTTTATTTATACACTAACATAATACACTGATGCTTTTCAATAACTAAAAATGAGCAACTTGAATAAATAATGTTCAATATTAGAACTATATAGATTTATTTTTCTCTTTACAGAACAAAATGATAGGCATTCCCTTAATTATTCTAATAATGGTGACTTCCATAAGAAAAGTTCACAGGTATTTTCTTTTGAGGAAGGGAGGGAAATTACTTTGCTTAAGAATTTCATAAAGAAACTAGTATTTTGGATTTGAAATTTCTAGAAAATCCATACAATTAGTGAGACAGTCAATAAGGCAAGAGTTATGGTGTTGATTTAAATGTCCTCCAGGGCATATTGAATAGAGATTTAGAAAAAACAACAATGCAAAAAATATATAAACATATATATTTATAATTTATAAGTATATTTTTATATAGTTCGTATATATATATGTATCTGAAACTAGAATAGTAATTAATTGGCCTAAATCATAACAGAGAAGTAATTGGAGACAATTTATAAAATGAGAAAGGAAGAAAATTATACTGATAGTGGCAACCCAAGTAGAGAGCATATTGACTGATCAAAAGAGTAAGTTAATTTAAATAGTATGAACCTGCATGTTACTTATTTTCTATGTGTCGGTGACTAATCATTCTTTTATTGTTCTTGTTATTTACTCAATGTATCATGTTGGGATGGACACTGATTAAAATTCACCAAGCAAACGTGCAACATTTAGGCACTATCGCAGTATGGTTTTCATATACTGTATTACACAAAGAAAACTCAAATATCTCTTTCATCCAGTTGGAGACATAAAACTCAATTTTTTTCAGAATAAAATTTTCTGGTGTGATTTGTGTGCTAGCTTTCAAACAGGTACATAAAGTTTAAAAACAGCTGGTGTTTCAGAGGACATCTGTGTTATGGCTAGAATAGACATTAAGCGCTTAGTAAACAATGCTATAAAATATAAACTAGGCTTTTAAAGGATAAAAGGTTCTTCTTTGTCTTGCCAATTGCTATAATAAAATGTATCAGAGAGCAATAGCTAAAAGAAAACTTTTTAATGCGTTTCAGATGTGCCTTTTCTTAGGTAGTTATAGCATATATTAATAGCGTTGAAGAAATTAAAGTCAATGAATTATACAAATGCCCTTGTAGTAAAAGCATAAGATAGAGTTGCTTTAACTCTATATTGGTAGCTGTAAATGATAAAGGCTTATTATTAGATAATTCAGATGTGAGCACACAAAAAACGATATTCTAATTAACTACTGTTTGGGGACTACATCTTGAAATGAAGCTCACATATAGTTTACTTTACATTTAGAACTTAGAATCTGAGAGTTCTGAGACATTAAATATTCAAATATTTGGTGAACTCTGTGCAGAGCTACCTTTGTTTTTTCTGAAATAGACGTTTTCCTAACTCCCCTTGAAACCAATCCTGCCTTTCTCATTCTCTGTAAATTACATCTTCTCTTATTTTTCTGAAAATGTTGAGTTTCTTAGATACAAAAATCTCTTGATTTTCTTTGTATCTTAAGATCTATATAGCAACCGTTTTATCAATCTCTTTTATTTTTTCTTTTTCTTTTGTTTTTTTTAAACATAAACAAATTTCCTCTTTTGACTCCTCCATTCCCTGCCTCCTGCTGCCACCTATAGATCTAGGGAGAATTTCTTTCCACTTTCAGTTGCTGTACAAACATGATCATCTCTTATTCACCCCTAAACTCAGTGGTTGAGGACAGACTTGCACATCACCCCATAAAACCACCTGGCTTATCACAGTCACAAAAACACCTGTGCTTCTAAATGTTATGGCCCTTATTTTTCAATACTTGTCAAACTATTCTAAGAATCTATGTACAAAATTTTATATCTAAGTATCTCTACATGGACCAGGTTATTGTTCAGACAGAGGTGAAAAAAATCCTAAGAGCAAAACAGTTTTTAAACATTTTATTCTAATTATTGTTTTTATATAAGATAGCATTCTCTCTGAATTGTTGGTTTGATCAGTTGATGATCCAGGAAGATATTTTTTTCATGACATTCTCTATGAAGTAGATGAGTGTGAAATATGTCAATTTGTGAAGTTTTGTATTAGAGGATCTCTACAGTAGCATTCTTAAATAATCTTGAAATGTTCTACATTTGTGTTTTGTGAAAAATGCACTCTTTTAACTTCCCCTTCCCCCCGCAATCTTTCTGACCCCTCTCTTAGTTTTCTTTATGGGCTTCTGATCCACTTCTTTATTTCAAGTTTATATTCTTATCTTTCTTCTCATTTCACTTCTTCCTGGTGAATTCCATCTAATTTGGTCATTTCATTGAGAATCGGATATACGCTATTTGTGTCCCCTTAAAATTTATATGTTGGTACCTAATCTCCAATGTGATGCTATTAGGTGGTGAAGCCTTTGAGAGGTGATTAGGTCATGAGGGTGGTGCCCTCATAAATCAAATTAATGTCCTTGTAAAGCATTGAAGATAAAAGTTCTCCCCTTTCACTATATAAGGATATAGGAAAAAACAAAAAAGTCCATTTTATAAACCAGGAAGTGAGTCCTCACCAGCACTGATTCTGACAGCACCTTGATCTTGGACTTTACATTGTCCAGAACTGTAAGAAATAAATTTATGTTATTTGTAAACCACCAAATTTATGGTATTTTAAAATAGCAGCTTAAACGAATAAAGGCAGCATTCCTGTGTTAATTCTCTAGCTTGAATATGTGTGCTCAATGAAGCAGAGGAAATCTACGCTATTCTGCATAAAGAGATAGTTTACACTCAATATGTCCTAAAACAAACTCATTTATCCTGCCCCAAGCTGACTTCACCTCCTGTGTTATCTCTCAGTGAATGGTGACATGTTTCTCTGTATCTTCATGAATCAGACACTAAGACTTCTCAATCCTTGTTCTTTATATATCTGGCCAATCTTTGAACATCTCTCCATCTCTACCATTATTTTATTTCAGGCCTTCTTTATCTCTCATCTAGATGACTTTAAAAGCCTCCTAAATGGCCTTCCTGCCTCCAGTTTTGTTTTCCTCTCCATATTATGGGCAGAACAGTCTGCAGATTGCAATTATGATTATTTCTATTGTCATGGATTAAAATACAAGCTCTTTAGCATGGCATACAAAATCACTGACAACATGGCCTCTGTTCATTTATTGTCGCGCCAGACTCACATTTTATGTGGTACTCCATGCTACTTGGACTGCTCCACACAGGTCATGGCTTCCGTTGGACCTGAGAAGTTTCATATGCAGTTCTTTTTGATGTTAGTTACTCGAATTCTCCCGTTTCTACCTTCTGTATCCTATGTCTCCTTTTTCTTCAACATTTGGCTTAAGAATCTAAGCAAGATGTTTAATCTCCCAGGCTACTGTTCCTATCCATCTTCTCCTGGTAATTCTTTGCGTGTCCGTTCAAACCAGCAATCTTCCTAACTTTCCATCCTGTGTTAGTCAGCTCAAGCTGCTTTTACAAACGACCATTCACTGGGTGGCTTAAGCAACGGACTCTTTTTTCTCACAGTTCTGGAGGCTGGAACATCCAAGATCAAGGTGCTGGCAGAGTCACTCTTGCTGAGGGGCCTCTTCTATCTTGCGTAGAGCATTTTTTCACTATATTCTCACAGCAGAGAAAATTCTATGGCTCTTCTTCTTCTTATAAAGGCACTAATGCTGTCATGAACTCCACCTTCATGAATTCATTTAAACCTACTTTCTTCCCAGAGGTCTCACCTCTGAAGATAAGTGTTAGAGATTCAACATATGAATTTGGGGAGGGCATAGATCTTCAGTCTATAACACCTCTCACCTTCATCATGTCCTGAAAAAGCCTGTGCTGATTCTGTGCCCATTATAGAACTTATTTGTCACCCATTCATTTTAATCTTGTAATCAACTTTGCATCCTTACTTCTCTTCCCTAGTTCTATACAGAGTCCATGGATTCTTTAGCAGTTATTATCTTTGACCATTCAGTATTATTTGATAACTTTTGACAAGCACTTCTATCCTGTTCTGTTCTTCTGAGTTGCGTTCCAAGCATCTCCCTGAGTTTCTTACTAAGGTTAACCTTCCTGTTTCCTCTTGTTAAATCTCCTTTGCCTTCCTCTCTACAACCTTTTCCTTAATTTCAACTATCATGTCAATGGGAAATCCTTTTCTGTAGGTTAACTCCCTGTCAAAGGTGTCCGACTTAGTTACCGCATCTTTGCCCGAATTACCTCCAGACTCCAAATTCAGCATGGCCAAAGCTGATGTCAAATTCTTCCTCCGTCAACTAGATCCAGTTCCTAAATCACTGGACTACTTTTGTGAACACAGACAAGTTACTTATCCTCTCAATGCCTCTGTCTCCTTATCTGTAAAGTGGCAATTACAAAGTACCTACCTTCAAAGGCTGTTGGGAGAATTAAAGAGTCACTATATGCGACATATTTAGAGCAAGTGCCCCAGAAGAGTAGACGGTGATGATGGTATGAGCATTTCAGTTATTTTAAGCTTTTGTTTATTTATTGTTTTCAAGTGTAACACTGTTTTGTCACTGGCCTAGTCAATTCTTATTAACATCACTCTTCTTCATTTTATTCTCTTTGTCAGAATCCTAGGTCTGGTCTCATTATTCTTTATTTCATTTCTTTTCTATTAATGCACTTAACTTGTCTCTTTGCATTTAACTTTCAATTTTCTGCCAGACCTGTCTTGTAATCAACTTTGCGTCCTTACTTCTCTTCCCTAGTTCTATACAGAGTCCATGGATTCTTTAGCAGTTAATATCTTTGACCATTCAGTATTATTTGATAACTGTTTTATGTTTCTTATACTTTAATACACTGATTCTAGGTCGACTATAAAGTTGCTACCTTGCTAACATGTTGCTTATATATTTTGGGGGTATAACTAAATAAATATTTATTGGCTTCAATTTTCTCTACCAAGTGTGAGTTTCATGGTTTAACTACAGTCATTCCTTTGCCCTCACACTTGCTACTTTTAACCACAAATGTGCTATCATAATGTCAACACTTAACATAAAATAAGTACTAGAAAAAAAAATGTTGGCAGTATTTGTTATTACCTATATTAAACATTGTTTGTAATGGATGTCTAACAGGAAAAAAAATATTCTTTGTTTATCCCCGTATGCTGTTTAATACCTCCCAGATGACAGCATGCCTTTGAGAGGAAGAGGGAGAAAGAGAGGGAGAGAATGAGAGATAACTAAACTTTAATGAAAGGAGAACATAAATAAGACATCTTTTCCTGAGAAAAAGGAAATTACCAAAAATGTATTGAATAAGCTTTAAAAGCACTAAATTTTTATAGTTAGATTCTGTGAATATCCATAACATGAGCACCCCTGAGAGACTAGATTTTAAATGAACAATCAATTATTGTGAAGTTCTTAACATTTTATTTTACTTATTTATTTTTAAGATTTAAGAGATTGCATTCTTTATTGGTATACCTTTAGGCAGCAAGTAAAGTAAAATATGCCATATGCCAAACATACATTTCCAGAAACTATCAGAAACTCATAACTTAAGGCTAAGAGTTTTATTAGGCTGTGGGGTTTTTTTCTCTCTCCTGTGGATACAAAGTTAATTTTAGAAAAAAAAAAAACTACATTGTTTTCTTAACTTCTTAACGTGTTAAATCTACTGAGTTAGCCACCAGAAACTTCTAGCAAACGGAGACCTTTATGAGAACCTGAAACTCAGAGAATAAAGAGCTTTGGGTACCTCTTAGAAGCTATTGGAGAGAACCCATGCCCAAGGAGATACAGACAGTATTTTGCTGCTTGTCTTGGAAGCCTTTGCTGAGTCAATGACCTTTAGTCGTCTGACTCAGAGGCTGCCTTAACCTGGCTTTTTCAGACCTTGTCCTCTAAACTCTAATTAATCCTCATGCTAGCTACCGCCTTTGAAATGGGTCTTCCCTTAGCCTGACTTCAATTATAACTCTTGCCTGTCCTCTGCCTCACAGGCATGTCCATGGCCAGCTGTTTGGTTCTCCAAACATGTTCTCAGTAATAAATTCCTTATAATTCTACATTCTATGACTTTCTTTTCTTCTTCTTCTTTTTTTTTTCCCCCTGAGCTGGAGAAAGGAAGTAGACCAACATGGGTGACCACTTTATATAAGTTAAATTAATTAACATGTTTAATTGCCAAATATCTCTTGATCTTCCCTTGCCTAATCTCATAAAGTAGATGTCCCTTTCTTACTTTTGAGCTTGAAGAAACCTAAATGCAGCATGGATAAACAATTTGCCTCTGTCTATACAGTTCGCAAATTGCACAAATGAGAGTCAGTCCACACCTATAGGAGATTTCCATCATATTTTTCTGCCTCTGGTGACAGATATGTAAAAATCAGTGTTAGAAAGAATAAACAGAAGAAGGAGAATCTGAAAGGTAGGACAGCAATGTGAAAATTGTCCTGTGCTGTCTTCCATAATTGTCAGTGCTATGTAAGCCCATTAGTCTATTTCTATTATTGTATTAGATAATATAAGCAAATACATAGGTCCAGCAAATATATTTGCCATAGGAACTGTCAGTATTGACAGCGGAGAAAATAGCTAATGGGTGTCTGTGATTTTCTTTCTCCTTTCTTTCTTTTCTTTTTTTTTTTTAAAGTCAGAATCTCACTCTGTCACCCAAGCTGGAGTGCAGTGATACGCTCACAGCCACCACAGCCTCTACCTGCTGGGCTCAGGGGATCCTTCCACATCAGCCTTCTAGGTAGCTGTAACCACAGGCATGTGCCACCACGCCCAACTAATTTCTTGACTTTTTGTAGAGACGAGGTCTCACCAAGTTGCCCAGGCTGGTCTCGAACCCCAGGGCTCAGGCAATTCTCTCACTTGGACCTCCCAAAGTGCTGGGATTACAGGCTTGAGCCACTGCGCCCGGCTGTGATTTTCTTAGCGATGACATTGATTGGCTGATTCTTTCTACCAGTCTTCCCAGAATATGAAGTTCATTCTTTTGATCTGTAATCGCTAGGATCATAACATTTCTTTCTCTTTTGTAAAGGCAGGCATAACAGCAGCTTGGTTCCTGTTCCTAGGGATTCTGAGTTATTGAAAACAGTTGATGAATGCACTTATAATCCAATTCTCAAATGCCCTGCAATATATTACCAGGTGCTGCTAAATTGGACTACATAGACAGATGTTCATTTAAATAGCTCTTCTCTCATTATTTCAATAGAACTTGTTTTTAGCTGTGCATTCCTATTTGTCTGATAAGAAACATTTTCTTAGATTTCGGTTTTTTTTGTTATGTCTAACTGGAATTCCTTTCTCCATCTTATGAGTTTCTTTTTAGACCAAGACTTTTATTTTGCATTTTCTCCCTAATAACAATAATTATGACAATAATAATACATATACGATCTTTTTAATGTGGTAGACTTTGTGTTAAGTTTTTTGTATAGGTCAGTCTAATAGATTCTCCCAGTAACCCTATAGAGTAAATGTTATCCTTGTCCCCATTTTATGTTTGAGGAATCTCAGAGACAGAAAGCTGTCTTCTTTTTTTTGTCCTATGTCACAGCTTGAAAGTGGCCTTGTCAGACTCTCACAGAAAGTCTGAGTCTAGAACGTTTATTCTCAACCATTATGCTATTCTGTCCAGGTTTTTCTTGCTCAAAGTCCAACTTGATGCAAAGAATATTGCTGAGTCCAGTTCAATTTCAGTTGCACAGATCAATTTCAGTTCATTCGATATTGAACGGAATGAAATCAAACATGGTTGACCTGAATGCATTTCAGTTCAATAAAAACGTATTAAGGACAATAATATTAAAGGTATTAAGAAGCCAGTTTTAGCCGGACTCGGTGGCTCAGCCTGTAATCCACGCTTTGGGAGGCCAAGGTGAGTGGATTGCCTGAGCCCGCGGGTTCGAGACCCGCCTAGGCAACTTGGCGAGACCTCATCTCTATAGTAAATCAAAAAATAAGCCAGGTGTGGTAGTGCACGCCTGTAGTTCCAGCTACTTGAAAAGCTGAGGCAGAAGGATCACCTGAGCCCAGCAGTTGGAGGCTGCGATGG
>CAUYQG010234772.1:0-14011 GCA_963574415.1 Tarsius wallacei | reverse complement strand
ACACATTCTGTGCCCATTTTGCATGAGGCCCCTGAGGCTGACTGAGGTGAAGTGTCTCACGTCTCCCAAGGAGGGAGTGACAGACCTGGGTTTGAGGCCTGACTCTGCCACTTCCTGGCTGTGTGACTCTGGGCAAGTTGCCCAACCTCTCTGAGTTTCAGCTATACAGGGATAAAGCTGGCTCTTGTCTCCCAGGGTTGTTGTACAAATGCAAGGAGCCAACAGATACTAAGTGCTTAGCACAAGGCTGGACGTACAGTGGGTGATGAGTCACTTGGATATGTAGTCAGGACTGGCCTTGGTCTCAGAATTCACATCGGGAGTGTGGGGTGGACATCTGAGTCCTCTGCATTTCCAGATGAGCCTTCAGAGGAAGAAGGGGACTCCAGGGTTAAGGCTCTCAAGACCCCTCCACACCTCTCACCCTCACAACCCTCCCAGGAAGGACAGGGATGGTTTACCCGTGTTGCCCATGAAGAGACTGAGGCCCAGAAAGGTGGGGCCACTTGCCCCAAAGCTCATAGCACATTCAGCAAGGCCAGTGCCGGACCTCAGCTGAACGGCCCCTCAAAACCTATCTTGGATCCCAACTCTGGGGACCCTCATGGAGTTGGCACAGGGTTTCCAAGGCCCAGATGTGGGATGAAGGAGATGGACAGGATGTTCGCCAGATTCCAGGATTCTGCAGACCCACCCCCTGTTGCTAGGCAACAGCTGCTCATTGCTGAGAGTACCCGCAGAGGTGGCCCAGAGGGGACTGAGGCGGCTGGCTCTGTCCTTCACAGAGGCCTGTGGACACCATCCCAAGTCAGGCACAGTGAGCCTGACTCTAAGGACTTGCCCAAGGTCACTAGAGATGTGGGTTAGCGCCAAGTGTCAGAGCTGGCAGAATGCCTCAAAAGCCTGCTAACGTGGCATACATGCTACGTCCCTGGGTGCCTGGGCCCAGGACAGATGTCCCCAAGTTACGTCCCTCAATGCCTAGGCCCAGGGCAGACGTCCGTAAGCAGTGACCACTCCCCTCTCCACCAAGCGAGGCCTAGCCCCAGAATTCTCACACCTTGGTCAGGCAGCTTGAGCAACGGATCAGGACAGGCATGCAAGACAGACGAATACTTTCTTACCTGCTCCAACCTCCTTGTTTTACAGCTGAAGAAACTGAGGCTCAGAGAGGCGACATGGTGGGAGGAAGGGCATGGGGCTGGGGGTTCAGACCACCTCAGGCCTTAGCTCTGTGCTGTCTTGCTGTGTGACTGTGGACAAGCCCCTCTACCTCTCTGAACCTCTGCCTCCACATGTATGGAGTGGGTCTTAGGAGAGCAAGCCCTCCCTGTGAAAATTAAGTGGGGGTCTGGGTACAGGCTGGATGGTGGCCCTTGAGGGACTTTCAACCCCTGCTTCCTTTCTTGTCTCTCTCCCCGGGGCTTGGCTCAGGCAGGCTAGAAGCCAGGTTCCGACTTTGCCAGGCGCTCCATTCCTGGGGCAGGTGTTTGCCTGATGGATGGTTTTAACAGTGGGGGTGAGGAAAGGGCCAGATGTGGAGCTCACTGGCACTTGGTGTGGCGGCAGGAGGAAGCAAAAGGTGGTGGCCCACGGGGCTGGGGCAGGTGTCAGGCTGGAGAGGGCATCCATCATTGCTGGGCATCTGCCAGGTAGGTGGCCTTCTCTTTCCATCAACCCCTCTTGCCTCCCACTTGCCCAGCTTTCTTCCATCACGGCTGCTGGGGAGAACTCTGCAGGGGCTGCCCCTACCTTCCACCCTTAGGTGAGTTCCTTCACCCACAGCACAGGGAGGCTCACTGGCCCCTGGCCATGCCCCTGGGACCCCTAGCCTCCAACCCCGTGCAGGGCAGCCAGGCACCGGCACACAACTGCCCCCTCCACTCCAGGTCCTCCCCACCCCGGCTGCCCTCAGCATGGCACAGAAGGTCTGAGCCCCTCACACAGGGCACATCCAGTCTCTCCAGGTGGCTCTGTTCACCCAGAGCACACAGTAGGCACTTTTAATAAGAGCTTATAGTTGGGACCCGGTACTGCTGAGTGAACACTTGATTGAATGCATTAAATGAAGAAAGGAAGGAACAGAGCTCCGGGCCTGCTGAACTGCGGCCTGCCTTGTTCCTCTGAAAGCAGGGACATGCAGTGGTTCAAGCACCGAACTGAGAGTCAGGTGATGGGGTTCTGCCCCTCGGTGGCCCCCAACTGACTGGGCAACCTTGGGCAATCCCTCCTCTCCCTGGCCCCCAGTTTCCTCCTCCATCAAGTAAGAAGCTTAGAGCCAATGTGGGTGTGTTGCCATTTGGAGTGTCAGAGGTGTGGTGTGTAACGCCAAGGTCTGCCCCCAGATGTACCTGGATTAGGAAGCAGCTAATGAGAGGAGGGGAGGAGGTCTCCCCTCCCCTGTGGGGCCTCACTTGGGGCCATCCATGGACTGGGAGGTGAATGTGAGGGGCTGTTCAGAGGGGAGTGGCTGGGAGGGGCTTTCTGAAAGATGGTCAAGCAGGAAGGCAAGACATGCACATAGGTGCACGTGCACATAGCACATCTCACACACACACATAGACACACCATACGTGTGTCACACACTCCACACACACATACACCCTCCACACATGCGCATACATATACCACACACATAAGCACACATCACACACATAAGTATACTCCATACACGCATACACACACCACAAACACATACACACCACATACACATCACATAAATACACCACACACACATAACACACACATACACACCACACATGTATACACACATCACACGCATGTGTTTACACACACATACACACTAATTTCCCTTGCAGAGAGCGGTTTTTTTCTCCCCCTGAGACGTTTCTATTGTCTTCTTGGTCTTCTCATCTCAAACACGATCACTCCCAACCCAGCCAAGGAACATAGACACATTGACCAGTAACCACCAGGCTCCGCAAGGGGTGGGACAGCATGGGGCCTGTGACGCCGGCAGCTGGCACCCTCTCGCCACGGTCAGCTCCATGTGGCCCGAGTCCTGGGGGGCTTGACTGACCTGCCAGGAGGGGCCCACGGCCTTCCTGGGGGAGGAGGGTCCCCACCCTGCCTCAGGTGGCTTCCTCTGCCCAGCCACTCAGGCTGCACAATTTCCACTGTTCCTGTTTGGACGAGGGACTTCATCACCGCCTTTGTGTGTCTGTTTTGATGGCTGTGAGGCCTCTCGCCAGAGCCACTGTTGCCAGATTTCTCTGTATTCTGTGAAAGTCATCTTTTCACTCCGGCTTGTCAGTCCCTTTTTATCTTCCGTTTTCAAAGGATCCAGAAGTGGCAGAGAGCCAGGGATGGGAGCAAAGCCCCTCAGTTGGAAGCACAGGTTTGAGATCATTCACCAATTGCTCATTCATTCACTAAACAGAATCCTACTGAGCACCTGTTGGGAGCCAACCCCCGTGCCATATGCATGCTTCTTGCCTCATGGAACACACGTACTCATAAGCAAGAGAAGAAACAAATTCATCCGCTAACAAATCAAAGGATGAAGACGAGCTTTGCTGGGAGGGCCCAGGGCCTCCTAAGGGTCCTGGCGGGGTGGTGAGCAAAGGTGGCCTGATGGAGACGCTCTGGGGAGCAGGAGCCAGTGGCAGCGTGGAGAGAGGGCATCAGGAGAAGGGAAATGCAGGCGGAGGTCCCAAGGCTGGACACCGTGAGGTGTATCCGAGCACAGAGGAGACTGGGCAGCCAGAGGGCAGCGGTCAGGGGAGAGGAAGGACTGTGCTCAGAGAGGCGGACAGGGCCTGGGGACAGGTGGAGGTGCAAGGCGTGGGACAGTTCCACACCTGGAACTGGGGCCCCTCCTTGCAATTTGTTGAGAGCCGGTTCTATGCCCGGCCCAGGCACCTCGCCACGCTCTCCAGTTCCCAGGGAGGTTGGCACGGGGAACCCATGACCGCATCCCCCAGCCCTTGTGGCCTCTGGCCAGATGGGGCCTCAGCAGGGTGTTCAAAGCAGCAGCTGCAAAAACATCTTGCCTTTGCCTGACCTGCAGTCTCTCCCAGCATGCGGACCCTAGGCAGACTCTCATCTGAGGTCCAGACCTGCTGGGGTTGAACCTGGCAAGCTTTCAAGAGGTCTGGCGCCGAGAACACGTTCCCTCAGGGGCCAGGGATTTCCACCACTTTGTTCCCTGGTCCCCCGGTCCAGGGCAAGGACAGGCAGATGTCTGATCCCCTTACTAGGACCCTTGCCCTGAATTTGCCTTCTACATTCACACTGGATTCTTCCTCAAAACTGGGCTCCCAATCCCACCAGAAACTTCTGAAAAATGCAGGCCCCCCGGGCCAATCACTGACTTGCTAGTCCTGAGCCTCCCAGAGAATTCTGTGTTTTTAACAAGCTTCCTGGTGACTGGGCCCCGCCACTCTGGAATACAGCAAACCTAGAAGAGAAAGCCCCAGCTTAAGTCCTAGCAGGCCCACTGTTTGGCCCCGGGCAAGTTGGGCGACCTCTCAACCTTCTCCTCGTCCTCAATGCTCTGGCCTTCTTAAGGATGTTTAGACAGAAAACACGGGCTCGTGATGGCTCTGCATAGTACCCAGGACCGGCAAGCTGCTCCTCGTCACCTGCTCAGACAGGCATGCTGGAATCTCTCAGGCAGGTCTCCTTGGCCACAGACTGAGGGCGTTGGCACGTGTCTCCCCAGTAGAGGAAGGCAGGAGGGGAGGGAAGGTTCATCCCGGTGGCTCTGGCTCCTGTGTGGGTGGGTGACAAGCCCAAGCCCCCAGTCTGATGGGAAGGGGAGGAGGAGCCTAACAAAGGCTTAGAGAGCGAAAACAAACCCCAAAGTGGGTCAGCGCTGCCCTGGACACTAACCCACTTCCAGTCCCTTCTGCCCGCAGGCCCGCCAGCCATGAGCCTGTCATCTTGCATTCTCTCCTCGCCTGCTCGGGCCTTTGACCCCATTTTCTGCCTCTCGCCAGTGCAGGGAGGAAGCCTGAGCACCCAAACACAGACCTCGGGGCGGCAGGGAGGCCTTCTGGTTGGTGCTGGGCTTATCGCCCACCTGCCCTGCTCTGACTTTATTTTAGACTGGGGCTTGATGGGGGGCCAGGGGAGCAGTGTGGTAATCAAAATAATCCAGGCTTCGGGCAACCAGACACAGGGTCCAACCCAGTTTTCCCACTTGCGAGCCGTGTCGTCCTGCACAGTCAGCTTCATTTCTTCCCAGCCTCTGTTTCTTCATCCATAAACCTGGCCAGGGAGACGGTGTCTCTGCAAACCCCGACTTGGGGTTGGCGGGGAGGAACACCCAGAACAGCAGCCGTGATGCACATTCCAGTGCAGCAGAGGCCAAGAGGCTAGGCCCGGGAGGCAGCCAGACCTGGGCCGAATCCTAGCTCTGCCCCTGGCTGTGATTCAGAGCAAGTGACTTCTCTCCACCACTATCTCCTCATCTGTGAAACGGAGACACTCACGCCCCAGGAATACAGAGAGGATTCCACACTTCGATGTTTATAACAGAGCCTCGTGCAGTGTCAACTCTCAGCCAGTGTAGCCATGAACAATGATCCTCTCATCGGGAATGATGTGTAGAATCACTCATGATGCATTTATTGAGCACTTAGTACATGTGAGGCAATGGGATCCAACAAAAAGAAGACATGCGGGCTCCAGGCTTGCTGACCAAAGGATGGATGGTCCCAGCATGGGCTTTTACCCCATTCCCTGCTCAGGGCCCTGCGTGGGAAACACCTGGCTTAGTCAATCTTGCTACTTACCAGAACAGTCTGAGGAACGGTGCTGGACCCCCAAGTCGCCCACCCAGGGGGGCAGACCAGGGCCCCAGCACAGCACCTGCCTCCCCCCCAGGCTCTGCCCACTTGATAACCCTCAGCCACTTCCTGAGGGGGCTGAGGAGAGCCAACCTTGAGCTCCAAGGGAGCAGGGCATTCGGAAGCAATCAGTGGCACTTGTGGCTTGGCGAGCATCCCAGCTATCTGTGCCCTAGCCTTTCTCCCGCCACAGCTGCTGGAAATCAAGCTGTGGTGGCCACTCAGTCCAGGCGGCTATTTCTCGAGAGCTCTTGTGCCCCATCTCCAGGACACGAGCGCCTTTCCCACCGGCCATGGGAGGTTGGGCTCCACTGGGACCCGAGTCTGGGTGCGCGGCCAGAGGCAGAGGGAAAGAGCCGGGAGGGGTCTGCAGACAGCTGTCTCAGGGGAGCCTGCCGGGGCTGGAAGGGTCACTTCCATGCTTTGAGGGTCAGAGGTGTGGAGACACTCTCTTCCCAATAACCCTCCCCAGGGAGTGGCCTGAGCCAGCTGCTGGCCATGTGCTTCTGGGGTAGAAATATCCCAGGACCTCTCCTGGAGGTGGGGCAACTTGGAAGTTGGCGTGTCATGGGAGGGTAAGTAGAGTCACGGGCTCTTGAGAAAGGTTTGTATCCAGCCATGGCCACTTCCTTATTGAATCTCAGCTTTTTATTTATTTATTTATTTTTGGGGGGGAGCCAGGTCTCACTCTGTAACCCAGGCTAGAGTGCCGTGGTATGATCACAGCTCACAGCAGCCGCAACCTCCTGGGTTTAGGTGGTCCTTCTGCCTCAGCTTCCTAAGTAGCTGGAACTACAGGTGCATGCCACCACATCTGGCTTTTTAAAAACTATTCTGTAGAGATGAGGTCTTGCTATGTTGCCCAGGCTGGTCTCAAACTCCCGGGCTCAAGCCATACTCTCAACTTGGCCTCTCAAAGTGCTGGGATTACAGGTGTGAGGCACCACAACCTGCTGGATCTCAGTTTTTTCATCTGCAAAATGGAAATGATAATAATAGTGCCAACCTCACAGGGCTGTTGTTTGGTTTAAATTTCATATACGTAAAGTGACTAGAGCGAGGCCTGGCACGTAGCAAAGACTTAGTCTGGGCCATCTCGTGCAGCAGTTTCCCTTTCTGTGGTTTCAGTTACCCATGGTCAACTGCAGTCTGAAAATGTTGCATACAATTAGGTATTTTGAGAGAGGAGGGGGGAGGAGAGAAAGAGACCACATTCACATAATTTTTAGTATTGTTATCGTTGTTCTATTTTTCTTAGTTATTGCTGTTAATCTCTTACTGCACATAATTTACAAATTAAACCTTGTCATGGGTATGTATGTCAGAAAAAAAAATAGTATATCTAGGGTTCGGTGCTGTCCGTGGTTTCAGGCATCCACTGGGATCTTGGAACGTGTCCCCCATGGATAAGGTGGAAGGCCACTGTGTTACTCTTCAGAGCTCATGATCCGGCCAGGGCAACTGGATTACCAAGCAGGTCCCTAAAGGAAGCAGAGGGAATGGCAGGTGTGTTCTGGTGCTGGGTACATCTGCCACCTCTGCTCCTGACCCCTCTGACCTCAGCCATGGTCATCTGTGCTGGCCCTTACCCCTTACGTGGCACTGGCAGGCCAAGCTAAAAGACATGCCGGAGGCTTTGCCTGCTTGCAGGGGGCACCATGAAGCCACCAGGGCCCTGTGTGTGTGCAGCACAGAAGGCCCAGAGAGCTAGCACCCTGTCCCGGACATCCTTTGACAAATGGGGGACTGGACCTGACAGGCAATTCCAGGAGGCCTTCAGCACACCCCTCAGAAGGGCCAGCAGATTCCAGTCCCTGCAGCCACAGAGGCCACCAGCCCACACACACCTCATAGGGGATTCCCTCCCTCCCCTTCTCATATGTCTGGCTCCCTCGCTCCTGCTCGGGCATCACCTCTCAGACAGGCTTCCTCAGGCAAGCCCTTGCCTGAGATTCTGTGGTCAGGGGAACCTGAGCCTGGCTTAGGGGCCTGGGTCCTAGCCCTGGCCCTGCCACACACACACATGCTGTGACCCTGTGCAGGTCAGTGCCCTCCTCTGGGTTCCTTGGTTCCTCCGTGAGCAGGTTGGGGCCTTGTGACGGTGACCTGTGGCATGGATGGTGTGGGTGATGCAGGTATTGAGGCCTCCAAGCCTCAGGGCCTCCCCTCACCCCGATCTCAGTCCAGGTCCCTCTCTTGTCCTCCAGGTTTCCTCCCACCACCAGCCCTGTGTTTCCCCGAGAGCAGGCAAGTGTCCATATGCAGGTTCACATGTGTGTGCTCATGCCCTGTGCACGTGTGTTCAAGGCTGAGCACACAAGAACACCACATGCACAAGGGCACATGTCTGAATGTGTGGGCCACATGCACGTGTGCAAATGCTTTGCTCAACTCCCACACTGTGGTTTGGTGTGTCCCAGGGGCTCCCATACAATCCAGCCACAGCTACACATAGGCAGAGGGCATTCAAGGTGCCCTCCACCTGAGCGGGAGACCCACACAGATCACCTATCTGCACGCAGGCCTGGCCAGTCCATGCCAGGGAGAGCAGGCAGAGATGTTGTTGTCTGGGATGGATCAAGTGGGAGGGAGGGAAGAAGGGAACTCAGTTTCAGGTACCCAGTGTTTGCAGACGCCATCGCCTCTTGCTTCACAGCAACCATGGGTCGGGCATTATAAGTCCACGTACCCATGGGGTAGGGAGTGTGGCAGGGAGGGGGACTTATGGAGGCTCTGAAGTTCAATTCCTGGTTCTACCACTCACAAGTTTCGGAAAAGGGCCTTGATGCCTCTGAATCTTGGCATCTTCATCTGTAAAATGGGGCCAATGACTTCTCCTCCCCAGCATTCTACTGAGTGTCAGGGTAAAAAAATGCATGCAGAATGGTCCTTGCCCATATCTGACCCAGAGGACATGGCTCTAAATGAGGATTGTGATCATAGCTAAGATGACAGGAGAAGGCAGCCAGTGACTGCAGGCTCAGACTCCCACTCTTCCTGTCCCTTTGGTGGCACTGATCAGTCCCTTGTCCTCAGCTTCATAAGATGGAAGGCAGCATTCCTGGGGCCTCGTCCTCCCCTTCCCCCAAGTGCACCCACCACCCAGAAGCAGAACATCGGGGAAGGGAGCTGCGGGTTCCGAGCCCCCTCCCAGCCTCTCAAAGACAAAAATAAAGTGTGTAATTGTCAGAAGTATTAGGGAGCTGTCAAAGGTATATGAAATCACTCCTGTGCATTATTAATAAGTCATGAGCCTAACTATTCAGTAACAATATTAAAAAAGACCAAAAAATGTTTACCAAGAGATCAAGAAAATTAGGCTGGGTACTGTGGCTCATGCCTGTAATCCCAGCTTTTGGGAGGCTGAGGCGGGAGGATCACTTAGGTCCAGAAGTTTGAGGCTGCAGTGAGCTATGATTGTGCCACTGCACTCCACCTTGGGTGACAGATTGAGACCCTGTCTCTTGAAAGAAAAATGAGAGACATATTTTTTACATTAAAAAACAAAAGAAGAGCTACATGGAGTTGGCTTCAAAATACTGCTGAATTTTTGATGCCTGAGATATTAAATTAACAAACATTATTTTAAAAAGAAAGAAAGAAAACAAAGAAATGCATTGAGCTGTGGGAATAACTAGCCATGAGCTTCCAGAATGCGGAAGTCAAGCATCAGGCGAAACCATGGGCCCCTGCACCATGTTTCAGGACCATGGATAGGGATGAGGATGGGGAAGAGGGGCCTATTGGCTCCACCTAGGCCCCTGGTCTAAAGTGGGAGCCGGGCTCGGTGGCTCAGCCTGTAATCCCGCGCCTTTGGGAGGCTGAGGTGAGTGGATTGCCTGAGCCTGCGGGTTCGAGACCCGCTTGGGCAAGCGAGACCTCATCTCTACAATAAATCAAAAAATCAGCCGGGCGTGGTAGCACGAGCCTGTAGTTCCAGCTACTTGGAAAGCTGAGGCGGAAGGATCACCGGAGCCCAGCAGGTCGAGGCTGCGGTGGCCGGGAGCGGCCACTGCACTCCAGTCTGGGTGACAGAGTGAGACTCCAACTCAAAAAAAAATAAACATAAAAAAAACAACGTGGGGTGGGGGGCGCAGTGCTGGAGGAGTGGTGACATCACTCGTGTCCTGTCCTCATGGCTCCTTAATTTCTGAGCAACAGTTGAGCTGCCTGGATCCTCACCCAGCTGCTTCCTGTTTCAACCTAAATCACCCCTGCCTAGACCACAGTCGGAGCCAATGCCCCCACCAGCTGTGGCCTTGCCTCCCTGGACCCTGGCTCGCTGTGGACACCACCGAGCCCAGCACCCATCACCTCCACTGCTAGGGAGGCTGGGGTGCAATCTGATGATAATTGTCTTTCTCCAAGCAATTTAAGGTAAGTAATCACCATGATGCTGGCAGCTGCGACTGCTAATGGAGTTAGAAACTGTCAAACTGAAGGTAATAATTGTCTCCTTTAAAAAAAAAACTACTTAATTAGCATAATCACAGAACAAATGGGCCAATATTCCTAACTGACATGGGAGATGAATATGAATTATGGGGCCTTCAGGGTCTCTGGTGGAGATATCAATGCCAGCCAGGAGGCCGGGGTCACCAGTTCAGAAGGGAGAGGAGAACAGGGCAGGAAATGTGTGCATATCTGGAGCGTTTCTGTATGGGGGCCCTAGAGATGTTATTTCATGTAAAACGCACCCCTGTTCTCAAGGAAATGATGTTCATCTTGGCATTTCTCCAACCCATCCCTTTGATGTGTATTTACCGAGCACCTGCTGGGAAGGCAGCCAGGATTTGTTCTTGGTCAAAAAAAAATGTTTAAATTGAAGTTCACAGAGCACATCTCCCATGCCCCTAGTTCCCCTTTCTGCTCCCAAAGGGGTTTGCTCTCTGTGTTGTCAAGGTAGGACAAGAGCTCATTCTAAGTCGCACATGTCTGGTAAGGATACCTGGGGGACCCTGGAGATTGAAAAAAAAAATCTCTCAAAGTCACCTTTCAAATTGTGGCAGGCAGGGACACTGATTATCCCATAGCGGCTCATCTGGGTAGGTCTGGCTCAGGGTCTCCCGTGAGTTGCAGTCAAGGAGATGGGTGTGTTCAGGGAGACCAGGGAGAGGCATTAAGACTTGTCATTCACGGGGACTTTACCAGGATTATACACTCATCAGTCTTCCTCCTGAGACTGAGAGGTAGGTACCGCCATTATCTCCATTTCATAGAGGAAGAAACTGAGACAAAAATGGTTCAATAACTTGTTCAACCTGCTAGTGAGTCCCAGAGGCGGGATTTGAGCCCGGGAAGTCTAAATTCAGGGTTCGTGTTCTTAAGCCTGTTTAATACAGGAGTACTATACTAGTTGCAGGCAGACATCCACAATGAAGGGCAGGGACAAAGGAAAGCAGCGTGTACTGCACACCTAGTGTGAGGAAGGCACCATGGGAACCAAAACCTAGTCCCTACAACCAGGGTACCTGCAGGCTGAGACCAGCACATAGACAGTGCCAGGCTCTTGGGCAGTCACTTCCTGTGCTCTGGGTTCGAGTTCTGGCTTCTCCACTCACCAGGTGGGTGCTCTTGGACAAGAATCTGAGTTTGGCTTCCCTTGTAAGCTGCCTCTGAAACAAGGATTCAAGTTCAAAGAGTTTGTTTGGGAGGTGACCCTGAGAAACATTGCCATGAAGTGAGAAAATGTATTTGTTATCTATTGCATAAAAATTGCCCTGCAATTTAGCAGAGCAAAACAACAAACACTGATTATCCCATAGTTTCTGAGGGCCAGGAGTCTGGAAGCGGCTTATCTGGGTAGGTCTGGCTCAGGTTCTCCCATGAGTTGCAGTCAAGGAGTCAGCCAATAAGGGCTGCAGTCGTGGAAGGCTTAGCTGTGGTGGGAGGGTCCACTTCCAGGCTCCCTCATGCCATGGCTGGCAGCTTTAGTTTCAACATGGGCCTCTCCCCCAGGCTTCCCATGACATGGAAGCAGGCTCTCCCCAGGGAGAGTGACAGGGGCATCAAGACAGAAACAGTAGTGCCTTTTGTAACCTCATCTAAGAAGTGACATACCATCACTCTTGCTATATTCTGCTGGTCACACAGACCAACCCCCATACAGTGTGGGTGGGGCTGCAGGGTGCGAATATTAGGGGTGGGTTCACAGAATTGAGGGGAGCCACGGAAGGCAATAACGGGTCTGTTATCAAGCTCTTCATGGTCAGCCCCACGGGGGAACTCTCGGAGGCCGTGCAAAGCATGCCTGGAGTTACCCCAACCAGCAGGTAGGGCCACCAGAGGCAGTGGTTGAGGGCTGCTTCTATGGGCATGAACCCCAGCATCTTCAGCGGGGACTCCCCCTCTCTTATTCTAAGTGTCCTGGTCTGTGAGTGAGTAATTATGCAGTGGTTTTGCTTGGCACATAGTAAGTGTTCAATAAAGTATGTGGTGGCATGGCTACCGTGATCATTGTGAGGAGGAGGTGAGATGACGTCAACACCACCCTTGGTGAACCCCCGTTTCCTGACTCTCATTCCTGAGCTCTTTTGAGGTAAACACATAACTTCTCAAATGCCAGACAACAGCAACCCAGGACTCAGAATTCTGGCACCCGGAGGAGCTCAGAGACAGGCCAGGGAGTGGAGGAAAGCAGATTATTCCAAAAGTTCCCACGAACTTCAGCATCCACGCGCAGGGCCCAGAGAGCCCAGTGTGGAGTCAGCACCTCGGACAGCTCCCGAAGGCTGCGTCCTGACCTCACCTGGATTCCCCGTTGGTTAGCAAGGCCCCCACAGAAGTTAGATGTCTGGAGGCCCTTGTGTCAGCAAAGTGACCTGTCTGAAACTCCACAGCAAGAACGGGGCAGAGCCAGAACTCACAACCCACATAGGACTGATGCGGATAAGGTGCCTTACGTCTCTGTTCCTCGGGTTCCTCATCTAATTTGGGAACGAGGTGGGCTTCGTGAGTATGTGACTTAGTGGAGTGCTCTTCAGTCACTGTCTTAAAATTCGTAGTAACTTAGTAACAAGGAGGAGGGCATTTTCATTTTGCCCTGGGCCCTGCCGGTCCTGCCTGAGAGTGATCACATGCCCCCTCTGCTGGTCGTGTTCCAGTTCCCCCTTCCATCCGCTCTCCACTCTTCTCTGCCCAACCCTATGGCCCCGGAAGCTGGCATCTCAGGGCTGACATGTGTTATCTGACATGTGGGGTCGGGTTCAGCCAACAGGAGGCCCTGGCCGGGGACAGGAGGGCAGGGGAAGTGTGGGTACTCAAGTCCAAGGGCAGGCTACCCACCTCCATGGGATGCTTTCCTGGCTCCTTTCCTGTGAGGTCACTGCGGGATGACTGCATCCCTCCATGGAAGCCCCAGCTCTGTCGGCAGCTCTCTCTACAGCCACGCTCACTCTAGCCACATCCCAGCCACATCTCCTCCCTCATCCATTTAGGTCCATGTTTTCATCCTCAGCTGCCTCACATCATCCTCTCATTAAACTCTCCTCAGAGCCGGGCTCGGTGGCTCAGCCTGTAATCCCGTGTTTTGGGAGGCTGAGGTGAGTGGATTGCCTGAGCCCGTGGCTTCGAGACCCACCTGGGCAACTTGGAGAGACCTCATCTCTACAATGAATCAAAAATTAGCCAGGCGTGGTAGTGCATGCCTGTAATTCGGCTACTCAGAAGGCTGAGGCGGAAGGATCGCCGGAGCCCAGCAGGTCGAGGCTGCGGTGGCCGGGAGCGGCCACTGCACTCCAGTCTGGGTGACAGAGTGAGACTCCAACTCAAATAATAATAATAATAATGATAATAATAATAATAATAATAATAAATGTGCAAAGAACTATCATCTTAAACTGGGCTCGGTGGCTCAGCCTGTAATCCTGTGCTTTGGGAGGCCGAGGTGAGTGGATTGCCTGAGCCCGCGGGTTCAAGACCCACCTGGGCAACTTGGCAAGCCCTCATCTCTACAATAAATCAAAAATTAGCTGGGCATGGTAGCGCGTGCCTGTAGTTCCAGCTACTTGGAAGGCTGAGGCGGAAGGATTGCCTGAGCCCAGCAGGTCGAGGTTGCGGTGGCCGGAAGCGGCCACTGCATTCCAGTCTGGGCGACAGAGTGAGACTCCAACTCAAACAACAATAACAAAAAACTCTCCTCAATGTCCCTTGTGTGCATCATCTGTTTCCCACCAGGATGCTGTCTGATACTCATCTTC
>CAUYQG010234769.1:0-25589 GCA_963574415.1 Tarsius wallacei | reverse complement strand
TTTTTTATTTTTTGAGTTGGGAGTCTCACTCTGTCACTGAGACTGGAGTGCAGTGGCCGCTCCCGGCCACTGCAGCCTCGACCTGCTGGGCTCCAGCAATCCTTCCGCCTCAGCCTTCCAAGTAGCTGGAACTACAGGTGCGCGCTATCACGCCCCGCTGATTTTTATGATTTATTGTAGAGATAAGGTCTCGCCAACTTGCCCAGGCGGGTCTCGAACCCGCAGGCTCAAGCAATCCACTCACCTCAGCCTCCCAAGGCGCGGGATTACAGGCTGAGCCACCGATCCCGGCTACCGGGTACCCTTATTGATGAAGTATGTCCCCACCTCCTCTGGCAGTTTCCCACTACTGCCAATCCCTTACTTATGGTATTATGATCATTGCTCAGGGTCCACTTATGAGTGAGAACATGTGATACTCAGTTCTTTGTTTCTGTGATAGATCACTGAGTAGATAGATTCTTATGGTTTGAGGTTTTGCACTTAGGCCTTCGAACCATTTAGAGTTGGCTTTTATGTATGGTGATACGTAGGTGTTCACAATAACATTCTTATACACCAACAACAAACAGAGAACCAAATAAAAAGCACAATCTCATTCACAATAGACACACACACACACACACACACACGAAATACCTCAGCATCTTTCTAACCAGAAAAGTGAGAAAGCTCTACAAAACACTGCTCAAAGAAGACACAAATAAATGGAAAAATATTCCATGCTCATGGGTTGGAAGAGTCAGCATTATTAAGATGCCCATCCTACCAAAGGCAATCTACAGATTCAACGCAATACCCATTAAATTACCAACATCATTTTTCTCAGACTTGGAAATGACAATACAGAAATTCATATGGAAGCATAAAAGGCCATGAATAGTCAAAACAATTCTCAGCAAAAGAAGCAAAGCAGGAGGTATCACACTTCCAGACCTTAAATTTGCTCTAAGGATACAATAATCAAAACAGCCAGGTGTTGGTACAAGAATAGGCATATAGACTAATAGAACAGGATAAAGATTCCAGAAGCAAAACCTCAATTTCTCAACCAAGTCAAAGCCTGTGCCATCAACCACTGGGGAGGCAAGAACCTATTCAGTAAATGGTTCTGGGAAAACTGGCTGATCACATGCAGAAAAGTGAAATTTTAGGATGTACTTCTGAGAGATAGACTTTCTGAATTCTTATATATCTGAGAATGTCTTTCTTTAGCTTTAACAAAACACATGCACACAACAACAACATGTTGGTTTGATAAAGCATTCATGAATCACAGTGTTTATCTTGAACTTTCAGAAAAACCAGCCTAACTTATATTTCTCGTAAGATTGTCTGTTTCTTCTTACATTAACTATATTTACATTTAGAATTATTTTCTTGTCATTATCTTTAAAATTATGAAATTTTACAAAATAAGTCTTGATTTTCTTAATTTTTACATAGAATTTGATGAGCTCTTTCACTATGTATATTCTACTTTTTTTCATATACATATGTATTTTATTTTTTTATATTCAATATTTTTTATTATGATATTATGGGGTACAGTTAAGGATTAGGTATACAAATATGCTTCGTTCAGGTACCCTTGTTGATAAGAGGTGTCTCCCCATCCCCAGACAGATATTTACTACCATTAATCCCATCTCCCTACTGGGAATATACCCTGAAGAACTCAAATCACTCTATAAAAAAGGTACCTGCACACATATGTTTATCGCAGCATTGTTCACAACAGCAAGAACCTGGAAGCAACCATGCTGTCCATCAAAAGAGGACTGGATTTAAAAAATGTGGTACATATACACAATGGAATACTACACAACCTTAAAAAAGAACAAAATCATGAATTTTGCAGCAACCTGGATGGAACTCGAGTCTATAATACTGAGTGACCTCTCACAGAAACAAAGAACTGAGTATCTCATGTTCTCACTCATATAGTAGACCTTGATCATCCAACGCATTACCATAAGAAAATGACTGACAGTGGTGGGAAACTATGGAGGGGAAGGGGTAGGGAGATGGGATTAATGGTAGTAAATATCTGTCTGGGGATGGGGAGACACCTCTTATCAACAAGGGTGCCTGAACGAAGCATATTTGTATACCTAACCCTTAACTGTATCCTACAATATCATAATAAAAAATGTTGAATATAAAAAAAAGAAAAAAAAAGAAAATAAGGGTACAAAATTAATTATGCCAATCATACTTTCTGCCCTGATATTAGCTTGTTAGTTCTTTTGTTTTGAACCTCCAAAATAGAAATACATTTTAAATTTTAAAAGTTTAAAAAGAAACCTTAAAAGCTAAACTTTCAAATATACCTAAGCACCCAGAACAATATATTAATCCTTTATTAATCATATACAGATCATTAAATCACAAAAGATTTTTATTTCAAAATCGCCAAGTTCCTAGGGTCTACCAAGAACACGTGTGTCCCGGGGTATTCAAATGGCTAATTAGGTGCCTTTATTTCTGTCATTTCAAGGTGGATATGCCATTTTTCTTTAATTACATTACTAAATATTGATAAATAGAGGTAACTTACTTCAAAATGACCTCTAATTTTATTTTTCAAATATATTCATTAGCAGACAGATGGGTATATTTAATAATGAATTCATATTAAGTATGATATTTTTCTTTATTTAGTAACATGAGTCATGTGTACTTAAATTTATGAATTCTGAAATATAAAGTAATAAACAGTAGATTTTTAAAAATGAGTGGTAGTCTTTACAAATCTGTTTCATTCAAAATAGATGAAGAGTCCTTATGGACATAGTAAATTAATTTTTAAAGTTTTCACTCTGAGATTCAGTCTTTATATTAAGCTGTTCCCCTAATTACCTGTATTAGTTTTGTCCTCTAATGTATAAAAACTTTATAGTATCTTCTTGGATCGTCAATTCTAATATTTCCAATATTCCTAAAAATTACCAGTTATAAGGAGTAATACAATTCATGTTTCCTTTTGCCTTCAGATATTTGGGAGGTAGTTTGTTTCTTTTGTTTTTCTTTTTACTTATGGGAGTAGAATATAAAAAATAACTCCTGAGCATTAATGTCTATGAAGATTGTTTCAAATACAGTAATGCACCACTAAACTATGAAGATACTTCAGAGAGAAACATGTCCTTGAATGATTCTGTTATGTGAACATCATTGTGTATTACTTATACAACACTACTAAACATCTAGGCTCTATGGACTAGTAGTCTATTGCTCCTAGGTAACAAACCTGTACAACATGTTACTGTACCGAATACTGTAGGCAAAGGTAACACAATGGTAAGTATTTGAGTATCTAAACATAGAAAAGGTAAAGTGAAAATATGGCAATACAGTCTTATGCATTTGTGATCTGTTGTTGACAAAACATCGTTATGGGGTGCATGACTGTAAATACTATGTATATATGTGTTTAGTCTTGTATTACCTATTTGAAGTGTTTAGTAAGCAAATTACACCCTTCACTTCATGCAACATTATGGGCTAAACCCATGTGATGAAACTGCACTACGATCAAGATTTATAGTAAAGGAAGGGCAATGGCATCTCCTCTCTGAAAACATCTATTCAAGTCTCACTCTGTCGCCCAGACTGGAGTGCAGTGGCACACACGCTCCCGGCCATGGCAGCCCTGACCTGCTGGGCTCCGGCGATCCTTCCTTCTCAGCCTTCCAAGTAGCGGGAACCACAGGTGCACGCTATCACACCCGGCTAATTTTTGATTTATTGTAGGGATGAGGGCTTGCCAATTTGCCAGGGCAGGTCTCGAACCCGCGGGCTCTGGCTATCCACTCACCTTGGCCTCCCAAAGAGCTGGGATTACAGGCTGAGCCACCAATCCCGGCTGAAAATATTTATTCTTTAGGGAATTTTTCAGGAAAATAAAAACATTGAGAGATGTGGGAATAACATTAGTATTAATTCTTGACTTTCTGTCAAACTTAGGCAATTTATCACCCAATAAAGCAGTATGATTATTCAACATTTCTCTCCAATAATCTAGAAAATATGTCTCATATTTTGTCTTGTGTCCTTATGCTTTTCTTTTAGAACATTGTACGTGCCTAAATTAATATGCAAAAACATAAGTGTACCAAAAGCTTTTTCAATCTATTCCAATATGTTATATTTTAAATTATAATATAAAAATTACCATTTATAATGATAAAACACTTTTTATAATAGCACAATTAATATGAAAATAATAGTACTTTCATAAAATGCTATGTTAATTACTTTAAATTTATGCCTAACATCTTTCTACTTTCTATTTATTTTGCTGTGTTGATACTTGCCTTCAATTGGATTAACCAAATGATTATAATATTCCTTTTCTCTGATTTTAATTGATTCTCATTTTCTATTTCTACTATTTTATCTGTTACTGTTAATATATTCACATGTGTACTTGGTTTTAAATGTTGACACTTGTTGAACTTTCCATTCTTTTAAAACAAAACAAGAACTTTAGAATCTTAAACCTCATAAACACCCTTTCTCCCTGTTATTTTAAGTGTTTAGAAATTTGATTTCATCTTGCTTCTTTATATTTGAAACTAGCCATAATTATTTTTGTTCTGTTTATAAAGCCAGAGTTTTTGTTTTTGTTTTTCAGCTACACTACATATTTACCAAACGTTTCCTTCTTCAAATTTCAGTTCTGCCTTCTAGGTATTTCTTTCTTCATTAAATACAGCCTTTCATAATTCCCTCACTGAAAATTATTAGGTGGTAAACTCTCTTAAGTTTCTGTTGTCTGTAAAATTTTTTACTTAGTTTTTATCCTTGAATGATAGCTTTGCTGAATTTAAAATTCAAGGTCCACAATTATTTTTCTCATATTTAAAAGATTCTATTCCATTGTCTTACATTTTTTTCTTTATTGTGACTGCTGAGACATCTAATCATTATGCCCTTGCTGATAAACTATCTTTGCTTAATGACTTTTATTAGTCGCTCTTTGTCTTCAATATTCAGTATTTTGACCATAACATGTTAAGATATAGATATATTATTACTTAATCTACTTGCAATTTATTTTACCATCAGTTCTTAAAATTTCTTAGCCATTATCTCTTTCAATACTAGCTCTTTCCAACTTTATCTACTCTCTCCATCTTGAAACCTAAGTAGATGTATGCTCTTATTTCATTTTCGATGAATTTTTAACTCTCTTATATTTTCTGTCTCTTTGCCTCCATGTGCTACGTTTGCATAATTTCTTTAAGGCTTTATTCCCTTTGGTTTACTCATAACTTTTCAAATATGTAGTTTAATGTATAGTATAACTCATCAATCATTTTTTAATTTTTAATAATTAAATAATCATTTTAAGTTTTTGATCTCATTACACTATTAAAGAACTAACATGTGTGATGTGAAATTCTTCATATTTTTCAATAAAACATGAATTTTTAGAAAATTTTCATCCAGAGTTAATCAAATTGAAGATCACACCTACTCATTTACATTGAAATAATCTTTTGATTTGTATATACAGCTCTAGTTCATAATTTTATGTAAAACTGTATAATCTCTTTTAGTTCTTCACATATTGACTAATTTGCATAACTAAGTTAGTCTGCTTCTGTCCAATTTCCTATAAGACTAATGTTCTCTCTGCCCAAGTTTAATTCCAGAAAATGCCTAATTATTAATAATATTATATTAATCACATATGTATGTGATTAATATAACTTCACAAACATCTCATATATAAAATAATTAACATTGTCCTCTTTTCAGCAGAAACATCTTTCAGTATTTTTCTCCAACTAATGTAGAAAACTGTTAATAGCACAAATAAATACAATCTAAACTTCTGGCTTTCAAAGCTTTCAGAAAGTTTCTGAATCCAGTATTAATGAAGAAAAAGAATAAATATTGGTATAAAGAAACACAAATAATGATTGATCCGATGTTTTCCACACTTTTCAACAAAAAATACAAAGAAGTATCTCTTTGAGTATCTAGTAATTAGCTAAAAAATAGTGCCCAAAAGACTAAATTGCATTGTATTCTTTCATTCCTTCTTCCACAGGAAAGCTAAGGATCGATATAAAGACTCACTTAATACCATGGACTAACAACCAGCAATTCTCTTTTTCAATGATTATTTCTGCTACATAACTTCTCTGTCTCCATTGTATAGCTCCCTCTATTTTTTTCTACTGTTATTCTCAGAAAAGTAGCCCACATTTGTTTTCTGTATTTTTTCTCCACTTTGCAGCCCACTGTAGGTTGGGTCTTCCATTACTGTACAGAAAGAAAAATGACCCAAATTCTACAGATGACCTAATAATTGAATATGATCTGGCTTCAGAAAAAAGTGAAGAGTAGATGTGTTTATATCACTATAAAAGTAGACATTCATGAGAGGAAATTTTTATTTTGTGGATATTCACCACAAAAACTGTAAATTTTCATTTCCTTCTAAACTAGCACTAAAAATTTAAAGCAACATAGCTTTCTTTTCATATGTTAATCCTTAATGATGTAAAAAATGTAGCTTAGCTGCCTGTTTCAGGAAACCCTAGCAACAGGAAAAAAAAAAAAAAAGCAACTAAGTTGGCTTACTGATCAAGCCTAATAGCTTGCTTTTCCTGGCTATTCTGATGAATACCTTTCTCATCAAAATATACTTCAAGACACTCACCGTAATGTTCCCACCAATTCAAAACTTTCATGTCATAAACTCTGACCAACCTTTATAATTTTATGACTCTGAGAC
This sequence comes from Tarsius wallacei, assembly GCA_963574415.1. Lineage (NCBI taxonomy): Eukaryota > Metazoa > Chordata > Mammalia > Primates > Tarsiidae > Tarsius > Tarsius wallacei. Next base: position 18,835 of record CAUYQG010234769.1, on the reverse strand, counting down.
CGGTACTAACTACGTACTTTGCAGAGCCTGGTATAAAATAAAAATTTGGAGAACTTTCCAAAAGTGAGATCAAGATGACATTAAAGGTACTTAATACAAAGTTTTCCCCTTTCTTACATGGACTCCCTCAACGTGTCATGGTGCATATTATTAGCTATTGGTATTGTTTTACATTAAAACAAATTAAAATTTGGATGATTAGCATGATTTTTCCCATTTATCTTTATACTGTGAAATGCCAGTTTGAAATGACTTTAACTTTTGTATGGAGTCACCAAAATGTGTAATTTGTTTTTTGTAGCTCGTACATTCACATGTACTTTGTTCTTACCTAATAGTGGAAATACCACACAAAACTAACTTGGTTCACTTCACTTCTTCATGAGTGAATATTCTACCAATACTCCCTACCTTTGGCTTACTGATGAGTAAGGAAAACTACAAAACAACAACAAAAACTCCATGCTACCCTATCTTTCTCTTTCAACTTAAGTGGATGGTCAATATCGGGAAGTAATTGGAATAAGAACAGGTACGAATTTCTTCTACTGATTTCTAGATATAATTGGTCTATAGATATAATTGAGTATATGGAAACCTATGTAAATATGGGAGGTATATGTATATGGAAACCTATGTAAATATACCCAATTATATCTATAGACCAATTATATCTAGAAATCAGTAGAAGAAATTGAATATACATTTTAAAAATTATTCATGTTTCTTGGAACACAACTGCCTTTCTTTTTTTTCTGCATTTTAAACAAGTTCTGGCTGAACAAAAGTGTGGTCTCCTCAAGCTATCAACATCCCTGCTTACCCATTTGTGGCCTTCACAGGCTTGTGTTTGCTTTGAATCTTACCTTTGCTGAACACCCAGGCATTGTGGATTCATAGGAATTCTGTGCTCATGGGACATTGTGAGCCTGCACGCAAATGTAGTGGCAACAACAAAAGACACACATGTTGTGTATATCTCTTCTGCTAACACACACAAAACGCAAGCTCAAAGATGAAATTATTATGAGTTTTAAGATGGCAACAGCAGAGTGCTAAACCAAGTGCAAGGCAGTCTTGCATGAAATACCTATCTTAAAAATTACCTATCCTCATCTCCAAAAGTCCTACACATAACTGTCCTTATTGTCCTCTTTTTGAGCTACTACTACAATCTATCAAGACGGTATTCTCTATTGCTGCAGTAAGATTAATAAGCTAAACTCTACTTGATCAACAGGACTTCCTGGCAGTCCTCATGGGGGAAATTTGACACCAGGGAGTTTAGAATAAATTAAGAAGTGTTAAGACATATTATAGTATGTATTTTATACACTAATCTCACCCACAATTCAACATGTTTTATTTTAACATCCATTGTAATCCCAACAACGGGACCTCTCTTATCCTACTAGGCTAATTGCCTGTGTCTCTGTTCTTCTCTGAGATTTTACAAACATTTCTCCTCTGTTCCTTAAGCAGAGGTCCTCAACCTTTTGGGCATTAGGGACCGGATTCATGGAAAACAATTTTTCCACAAACCGGGATGAGAGTGGGGATGAGGATCATCAGACATTAGATTCTCATAAGGAGCACACGACCTAGATCTCTCACATATGCAGTTCACAATAGGATTGGGGCTCCTAGGAGAATTCAGTGCTGCTGCTGATCAGACAAAGAAGTGGAGATCTGCTCCCTACATTCACCTTCTGCTGTGCAGCCAGGTTCCTGCTACAGACCAGTACCAAACCATTACCTGGGGGCTTGGGGTCCCATGTCTTAAGGCATGAAAACTCAATTCAGTCACATAGCATTTCCATTGTTCCTTATAGGTGTATGCCCTGCTTCTCCTTTGGTTATAAAATGAAGTTATGCTATTTTATAGTGGTGAAAATCAGTAATTCTGAAGGTCCATCTCATCTTTCTGCCCTTCTTGTGTAAAGCTCATGAAATCTCTGAGGTACTTATTATTTGGAATAATTTCTGATTACTAATGACTTGAGAGGAAATGTATATTCTTTCCAGAGCTTCCTAAGAGAAGCTCAACCAATTTACATTTTTATTTCAGCTTGGGAGACCAACTGGAGCAGAGAACCCTGTTAAGCCATGCCAGAATTCTGATCTACAGAAAGCATAAGTTAACAAATGTGTTCTCTTTTAAGCTGTTTCTCATATATTGTTACAGCAATGATAGAAAGCTAGTAACTACAGACAATGCATTCTCTTAAATGCTGTCTTCTTTGTCCACCCTCAGATGATCTCTGAAGAACTAAATATAATCCCATCAAAATGTGGCAATTCAGCAGTACATTGTAATCTCATACCCTGTGATTGTCTACACATTGAAGGAAAGCACTTTGGTCAACAAGTGGTCTTCTCCATTACTGACCAGGCAGCAATTTCTCTCAGTAGGATATCTCTCCTCTAGTGAAGTTAGTGCAATAGTAATGAAAGTCTAGACTCCAGTGTTACTACTCTTTGGTCACAAGCTATTTTAGTTTACACATACACAGTCACACACTCAAATGTTTTCCCAACATGTCTGATGGACCAACCCAGATGAATTTAAATGAATTTTCTTAGTTTCACTTCCCTTACCTCTGACATCAGTCTTGAGAATGAAGAATATCTTTCCTCATATTGAAGTTTTTACTGACATATTGCCTTGGAAGACGGTTATTTACTTTAAGGGACTACACTGTCTTTTATATATGTGTGAACATATTTCATAAAACATGAACAGGATGGAGAGATGAGGGATTCACATGCTTAACCAAACACAAGTAACCTCCGATATGGATAATGAAGCAATCAGAGTTAATATTACTAATGGGTGTGCAAACTGAGTAAATATATACTTCTCTGAAAAGCAAGACACTTATTTATGAGAAAGATGATTCCACCACTTGTAAAGTTAACAAATGGCATAGATTTAATAATAGCCAGCATTTATATAACTCTAACAATATAACACAAGTGTAATACTCAGAACAAAAACGTAAGTAGACAATATTATCATAAATACTATATTTATTTAAAAAAAGACACAGAGGATCAATAACTCATCAAGTTTCCACAACTATAACTCCTCAGAATCAAAACCAGGCTGTGTGGCATGAAAGTTTGAGCTCTTGACCATTAAAATATAATGCAGTACCTCCTGTTACATTGACTTTAACTCTAAAGGTATGTGAAAGTGCACATGGTGTTAAAATAGGGACCTTAAGAACTGATCCAAGAAATAATCCATTTGAAATATTTGAAAATGCATCTAAATTATCCATTACAGGATATCACAGTGGCTGAGGTTAAAAATAAGACTCTGTCATATAGGAAAGCTTATAGTATGTTCTGCTTGGTTTCAACCTATAATTTTTTACAATAAAATATTTTTTACTAAAATGCAAAATCTTCCACTATCTTAAAACTTTAGCCAAAACTTATAATTGCTGTCTAACCTTACTGCATTAACATTATTCCCTTGGACTTGGTAAGTTTTCAGATTCTGAATTATGTTCCTTTAAAATTTCAGACTCTGAAATGCATTCCTTCATGTGCACATTTTAATAGCAACTTCAATTTAGCTAAACTTTCAACAAATATCCCAGTGTTACTGGTTGATATCATGGAAAGAACAGTGGCTAATAGTGCATATGTAACAAGTTTTTTTCACCAAGATTACAAAGTTGTATTGTGCTCTGAAACAGCCTTTCCATCCTGGTCACTGACCCATCCAATTATGGTTAATGATCAAAGTGCAGGCACCCCCAGTGAGCAATTCACCAGTTATTTCTTTCATTTTCATCTTTTATCTCTACAGTTGTTAGATGTTCAATCACAACTTTGATTGAAATGGTTATTTCATTTTCCCTGATTTATACATTATAAAAAAAGAAAGCTAAGTAAATTAGAAGTTGTACCAAAGAAAACTGACAGATATTTCCCAATTTCATTTTTCTTCATTCTTAACTTTGATAATATTTATTTAAGATATTTTCTATTTTTCCAACTATAAGAAGTACATATAATTTTTACAGATTTAGCATGGAATTACTGGGTTAGGCCTCATTAAATGTTTCAAATTAAAGCCTGCAAAACTGCATTTTCTTTCTTTCCTCTGTCTTCTGCAAACTCTCCCAGAAAATATCAGGACTGGAAAGACTCCAGCCCCATGATAGCCACTGTGTGGGCTTTGCAACTTACTAAACATACAGGTGCTTTTTTTTTTTTTTTGAGTAAAAGTCTCATTCTGTCTCCCAGGCTGAAGTGCAGTGGCATACTCATGGCCACCGCAGTCACAACCTGCTGGGCTCAGGAAATCCTTCCACTTCAGTCTTCCAAGTAGCTGTAACTACAGGCATGTGCCACTACACCCAGTTAATTTTTTTTTTTTTAATTGTAGAGATGAAGTCTCGCTATATTGCCTAGGCTGGTCTCAAACCCATGGGCTCAGGCGATCCTTTCACATCCACCACCCAAAATGCTGGTATTACAAGCATGAGCCACCATGCCCACAAGTACTTTTTAAAGTAACATGGCTTTCCTTCCGTCTCTTACCATTCTCTCTTCTCACTCAAGTTTTATTTATTTCATGATGACTATGAGTCACTTCATCGTAAAGCGGTGTTTTCTAGGGTGCATTCAAATGACACGAGAGCTTGCTGAACATACAGATTGCTAAAACCTAAACTCAGAGTTTTGGATTTTGTAGATCTGAAATGGAGGTTGCAAATTTTATTTCTAGAAAGTTCCCAAGTGATGCTGCTGCTAGTAATGTGTGGACTGAACTTTAAGAACCATTATCTTTATTTCTGAGTTCTAGAAATTCTACAAAAACCATGGGCTTTATCCTTGTAATAACTGGTATTTTAAATGCATCCACTCAGAACATGATAGATGCACTCTATATTTTGGTGGTTACTGTATGTAACAGTATTTTACCTGTGACCAAGAAAGCCAGGGATTCCCAAAATTCAGGTAGAATCTGGAGACCTATCTGTCCCTGAATCTTTTCTGGCATTTAATCTAAAAAGATAAGCTATCAATTCGTTTTCTAGCAAATAAAAACGCCTGAAGACACTAAACTGAAAACAAAAGTAAGAAAGCTTTTTAGTTTGTTTGTCTTAAGTCTTACTCTGTTGCTCTGGCTGGAGTGCAGTGACACCATCATGGCTCACTGCAGCCTTAACCTACTTGGCTCAAGCAATCTTCCAACCTCAGCCTCCCAAGTAGCTGGGACCACAGGTGTGCTCCACCATCCCCAGCTAATTTTTTTGATTTTTATGCTATGGTGGCTATACTGGTCTCGAACTCCTCGGCTCAAGTGATCCTCCTACCTCGGCCTCATAAAGTGCTGGTTTTTTGGTCATGAGACTTTGTGCCTGGCATTTTTACTGCTTCCTTCACCCATTCTTGCTAATTTAGTAAGTGAACATTTGTGTGTGTTGGGCAGATAGTCTGCCAATTGATAAACTCTTAAAGTAGGATAAATTAGCAAACATTTTATCACATGTATAAAACTGATAAGTCTGTCTACTTTTGCATATAAGATGTTGACAATTTACACTTTATTTCATAAAATATTTGATTATATTTAGCATGCTAACTAAGTGCTAATGTGCTTTTCAAATAATATGATATTTGGTATACTAGATATGAATATAGTAAACAGAATGATCATGAAATAAAATTAATTTAAAATAATATGGAAATAAATGCATTTGTATTATTGCTAACACATTTAAAAATCAAAGATACATTTGGCTATTAATCCAACATAATTATTTTAATTAATAAGATAATTATCATAATTACTAATTCATTTTTAATTAGAACCTCAGAAGATTTGGGCTGCCAAAATCTGTAGCATGTATCTTTTATGCTTATTTAAGAGGAAATGATTTCAACACTGAATATTTTTTCCAAAATCAGCAGAATTTTTCACTTTACTAAGAGTTTATTTGCAGATTTACCTAAAACAATAATGGTAATTTTTGAAGGGTGTCTGTTTCTTCAAAATTATTTTTCATAAATTATACATTAGGAAAATATTATTTAATAGCTCTCCTGCCAGATATTAAGCAAAGATTTAAAATTGGGAAAAAATATGAACTCATAAATTAACTGGTTGCTCACTTTTAAATGTCAGTGTGTGTAATGTTCCTGCTGTCTTGACATAGATACTAAACAGTCCACTAACTTAAAAATTCTAGAAGGTATTCATTTAAAATAATGGGTTTCAATAAAACTGAATTCTGAGTTGTGTTTAAAATTTTGCCACTTTCAATATACAATCTACATTCTTGTTAGGACATTATTTTAACCTACCCAGGTGAGTGTTTTCAAAAATAAATAAGAATAACAGCTTCATTGAAAAATATTGTTGTGGTGCTTCTTCTATGCCTCTTCATATTCATGTAGCTAATAAGGCTAATAAGGAATGTAGGAAAAACAATAATAGACTTAAGCCTGCATTGCTGTTGTAATAATTATTATTGTTACATTAATAATATCAATATTGTTGACCCTTGAACAACATGGGTTTGAACTGTGTGAATCCACTTTATATGTGGAATTTCTTCTGTTCCTGCCAACACTGAGACAGCATGACTAATTCCTCTTCTTTCTCCTTCTCAGCCTACTCAGTGTAGGGTCAAAGGTGACAAAGATGAAAACCTTTACGAGGACCAGTTTTCACCTAGTGAATATCAAGTATATATTTTTTAGTATTTTTCTTAATAACATTTCTTTTCTTTAGCTTAATTTATTGTAAGTCTATGTTATATAATGCATATAACATACAACATGTGGTAAATGACTCTATATGTTATTGCTAAGGCTGCCTGTCAACAGTAGGTTACTGTGGTTAAGTTTCTGGGAAGTAAAAAAGTTATATTCAGATTATCAACTGCATGAAGTTTGGCAATTCTAACACCCCTCTGCATTGTTCAAGGGACAACTGTATTATAAGGTTAATGAATTGAGTCACTTCATTTAGAAAAGTATAGAATATAAAAAGAAGAAAGAAAAGTATAACTTTTTAAAATTTATGTTTAAGAAAAATAAGGATTTTAATTAAGATTCCTCACTATTTTCACTAGTCACTGTGACAAAGATATTTGATGAATATTTTTGGAATGATTTTTCTACCCTCATGTTCAGATGCAAATTTTTAAAATTGACTTTCTAACATTTTTGGTATTGTGAAAGCATTACAACAGATACTGTAGAATTTCAACATCTTCAACAGTGCAGGTTTAGGGATTTTGAGTGGAGGACAGAGAACATAATGCAATTAAATGTCCTCAGACTTTGGATTTAGATTGACCTCTGTATTTGAATATTTAGTCAACTTCTCTTAACATGTATATTCAACTTAGAAGTGGAAGTAAAGTTCCCCACTTCTAAGCTATTGTAAAGGTAAAGTCAACATAAACATAGCAGAGAAGCAGAGGAGAAGAAAATAAGTCAGTTGTTGGTTGGTGTGCAGGAAAGATCTCCTGGGACATCTTAGGTGTGTAGGTGGATCATAATATCCAGGAGCTGGGCCTTACATTGTGTAGATCCAAAACTTTATCAGTTTAGCCAGAGATCATTTTACTTTAGGGAACCTATGAACAAGAATCAAACTCAAATATATAATTTTAAAAAATAAACAAAAAGTAATGTATATGCTTACCACTATATATATATCCAACCTCTAATATATTAATCCAGGCTTATCTACACAAATATTATATTAACCTAGGCTTCCCACTCAGTAAGACACATACAAAGACACTATTCTATTCCCTATTAGGTATGTATCTCTGCTTTTCTATTTCCCCTAAGAGATCATCTTTGCCTAATCTTGTATCTCTTAACTCATTTTTCTGAAGACAAATGTTCTTTCTCTCCTATAAAATATCTAACAACTATATATCCCATTCTCTCCTTAAAGTTTTACTGAGCTATTAGGGCTATTTTCTGGCATTTTAAATACTGGCTTTTCTACATTTTGAACTTTTTTTCCTTCTCAAAATGGATATCAGAAATTATAGTCTGGCCTTTCCCTCTAAAGATATTGAGAAAGTTTTCATGAGAGCTAGGCATCAGGTTGGGACCATATCTACTGGACAGTAAAATGTAAAATTGATATCCTAATTGCCAACAAGGTTGGACAGTGCTGAGGAAGAGAAATAACATAAGTTCAACTAAGGCAGAGGTGAGAAGGATTAAAAAAAACCGGATGCCTCAAACACCTAACACATGTAGAAATCATAGATAGTATAATCCAAAAGAGGTATCCCATAACGTCAGCTCATTAGGGAAACATTTATTTACATACAGTTTATACATTTAATATATCTGTAGATATTATTCTTTTTATGCCAATTTATATATTTTAGTATATATTCACAGTAAAATGACTTATCTCACATTTCAGACAGGCTTCATAATTCTGGAAAAGCAAAATATAATGACATTATTCATGAAATTATCTAGAATTATTAATAAAATCTGAAATAATATAAAACATACATCTAAAAGAGAGGATCTTCCCCACTGTTCAATCTTTTTTCTATTCTCCTCATCATTTTCATTGCTTTGAAAAAAGGTATAGTGCTTAATTATATATTCCCATTGCTTTACATAATAAATAATAGATAAACTAATTAATAAGCCAGAAAATATTAATAACAGATAAAATAATTAATTATAGTTTAATTAATAAAAGAATACATGAAATAGACAATTCTTAAAAATCTCTCTGATATACATTTTCAGGCTGATCAATAGACAAAAATAATTGAAAGGCACCACTTTTTCTAAATTAAGTGTGGGAGTAGGTTTTTAACAAAGAATATACTTATAGATTCAAAACATTAAACACAAATTATGTAGGTGTAGAAGACTAGAGGGGATTTCAATAGAATTATTGTTCCAGAAGTTTCTTGCAATAGTTTCTTGGCCACATGTTACTTGATGTATTGGGGAAAATAATGTTCATGAAAACATGAGATAGAAATTCTGTGTGGTGATCTGGCATGGATATTGACAATAAATAAACTGAAGTCATAAAACATATCAGCTATTTAGCATATCTTCTTCAATAATTTACTTTTTCAGAGAACATATCTTAGTATGGGATCTATATTGAATGTTTGAGTTTTTTAATAGAATTTATTGGTTGTAATACATTCTATTTCTAAAAAATTCTAATTAAGCAATAAAGGTGTAATAGTAAAGATTTTTGCTGCTGTTTACACGAATCTTTAACCGCATTATATCAAATTGGATGCTTTTCTTAATAAAAACAGGCAAAACAACTGAAAAGGAAGTGCCAGGTACAGACAGGTCTAGCTCAGAGCAATCCATATCTGTCCAGAGAGAAAGCATAAGTAATGGGACTATCCTTAAACTGAACTAGAATGGAAAATGAAAGGAAATATGTTAAACTCACTTAGCGGAAATGTTATAGATCTCCATGTAAAATTTGACTTCAGTATCAAGACTGATGATGTCACACAAACACCAAGAGGTTATGAACAAATTTATTATTCACATAATGAAACTTTCTGGAAAAGCAGGGTAATTTCCCAGACTGGTCTGAAAACAGGGATAAGACACTGGCCTCAGGTTTTATGGAGTGGGGATGCGGGGTAGGGCTAGACAGAGAAGTCCTACATGTGCAAGGCAGAGCTTGCATTGTTTGAACTTTCTACTGGCCCCAAAGGAAGGGAGTAGTGAAAAAGCAAGGACTAGTTGAAACTAAAACTCAGGCTCTATTTTGATGTTTGAATGAAAGCAGCTTTCAAAACTCTCCTCCTTCTCTTACTTTAAGAAAATTTGTCTCAATTATTTAATTTCTTTAAAATGTATTTAAGATTTGAAAATGCTTTAATGTATGTATATTTTTTGTTTATAAAATAGGTGCCATTTTAAACATTTTATTGTTTTCATTTGTTAAAAAATCATATGACCTAACACCTAACCTTTAAGGAAATTTTAAAATGTGCAATGAAGTATTGTTAACTACAAGCACAATGTTGTACAGCAGGTCTCCGGAACTCTTTCATATTACATGACCAGAACTCTGTATCCATTGAAAACTTTATATACCCATTTTTCCAGTCGGAATTTGGAACAATTAATGGTGTTAGATCCTAAGGTAGTTCTCTTCCTAATGTTTTCAAGAAACTACACTTTGTGTTCCCTACCATTTTTCATAGCAGCTACACCATTTTACATCCACGTCAACAGTGTACAAGGTTTTCAATTTTCTCCACAACTTACAAACCCTTGCTATTTTCTGTTGTTGTTTTTAACAATGGTTATCCTAACAGGTGTGATGTAGGATCTCATTGTGGGCTTGATTTGCATTTCTTTGAAGATTAATAACAATAAGCTTATTTTCCTGCATCTGTTAGCTATGTGTATGTCCCCTTTGAAGAGCTATCTATTCAAGTTCTTTGCCTAATTTTTAATTAGCAGTTTTTTTTTTTTGTTGTTGTAGGAATTGCTTGCATAGACTCACCCCTTATTAGATATATGCTTTGAGAATTTTTTTTCCATACCATAGGTTGTATTTTCACTCTGTTTAATTCCTTTGTTTCCTTTAAAGCTTTTGCAAAAGCTTTTATTGTTCAGTGTAGCTCCACTTGTCTGTTTTTGCTTTCATTACTTGTGCTTTTGGTGTCACAACCAAGAAATTATCTCCAAGATCAATGTCAGCAAGCTTTTTCCTGTGCTTTCTTCTAGGAGTTTAATCGTTTCAGGTCTTAATTTTAAGTCTTTATCCATTTTGAGTTTATTATTGTGTATGGTGTAAGATAAGGATCCAGTTTCATTCCTTTGCATGTAGATAACTGGTTTCCCCAACATTATTTGTGAAAAGACCATCTTTTCTCCATCCCGTGTTCTTGGCACTTTTATTAAAGATCAGTTGACTGTAGATGTGTAAGTTTATTTCTGACCTATATTTTGTCTTACTACTCTAAATGTCTATCGTTATGCTAGTTCTCTGCTGTTCTGATTCCCATGGCTTTGCAATATACTTTGAAATCATAAAGTTTGAGGCCTCCAGTTTTGTCATTTTGACTATTCAGTGTTCTATAGAGTTCAATAAACATTTTAGAATTATCTTTTCTATTTATATAAAAACTGTCATTTAATTTTGGGGTTTTTTTTTTTTTTTTTTGAGTTGGAGTTGGAGTTTCACTCTGTCATGCAGGCTGGCATGCAGTGACACACTCACAGCCACCACAGCCCCCACCTGCTGGGCTCAGGTGGATTCTTCTGCCTCAGCCTTCCAAGTAGCTGAAACTATGGGTACACACCACCATGCCCAGCTAATTTTTTTATTTTATTGTAGAGATGAGGTCTTGCTAAGTTGCCCAGGCTGGTCTTTACATTTTGGTATAGATTGCACTGAATTTATAGATTGCTTTAAGTAGTATGGACCCACTTTAGCACTTCTTGTAAGGCATGTCTAGCAGTGATAAATTTCCTCAGCTTTGTTTTTCTAGTAAAGTCCTTATTTCTCTATTTTAAAAGAATAGTTTTGCTGGGTAGTATTCTTGTCTGGCAGAGTTTTCTGCTTGTTTGCTTCTTTCTTTTGTTTCTGAAGATTTATTTTGTTCCTTCTCTTGGGTCATGTTTCTCTGTTTCTTTGTGTGGCCTATAACTGTGTTGAGATTCATCAGTTGAAAATAGCCTCCTCTTTTAGACTTTAGGAATTTAATTTTTATAGGGGAAGATCATTACCAATCAGCACAGTTAGAGATTCTGGAGGCTCTGAAAATTTGTTAGGATAATACAATTTTTCTGGGTCTGTGCATGTTTTCCTCAGAGATAACTTACCAGTTTTTTATTCAGGAACTTATTATCTCTTGTTCGTCTGGTGTCTTTCTATGGCATTGCAATATTTCTGGTTCTAAAGCAGCAGGTTTCTCTCTCTCTCTCACTCTCTCTATCTCTCTCTCTCCTTCTGTCTCAATCTAAGTGACATATAGACATCAAAAGCATGACAGCTCCCTGCCAATTCACTGAGTCAGGTGAGACAGATACCAGTCCCTCAGGTAGCCCTCCAAAAGATCCAGAACACTGGATACACATTTCACTCTTTTTCCTCCTTTCTGAGGTAGAAGCCTTGAGTTCTTCTTCTTCTCTTGATTTTACTTATCTATGCCAGACACAGTAAGCCCTTCTCCCAACTCATCTTTATTCTCAGTGGCTTCCAGTCATTCAAAGTATGCTGGTTCCATCAAAGTTCCAAATGAAGTGAAACATTAACCGGTCCCTTGGACAGCCCCCTAGAAAATTAGACCATTGGATGCATGCTTTCCTCTTCTCTACCCCTGTAGCCCAAGGTAGAAGTACTGAGCTAGAATGTTCTTTCCTGGTACTGAGTTGTACGAACTTCAGGGAGGTGCTGACGTGAGTAATGTGAAATTACTCTTCACACTCATTCCAATGGTGCTATCCTCAGCTTTGTTCTCATCTGTAGCACTGCAACTTCTTGTCTGGGTTCTAGAAATCTCATGGTGGTATTTTGGTCCATATATTACTGTTAAATTTATATTTTTGTAAGAAAACAAGGGCTGTGACTTTCTATTCTGCCATCTTGCTTATGTCATACCTTTTCTTTCATCTTCTGACCCACATCAGAGCAAGCAAGTAAGAAAAACTGTAAACTTCTTCATTTAGCATCATAAGGAAGTTCAAACCATGGACTTCCCCAGATCACACACAAGGGAATATTCACTGACCACACCTCTACACTTTTAAACAATGTAGAATTTAAAGCCAGTTTACTTACCCTGTTCTCTGAAGCCATTTTTAGACTATCTTGGTAGTTTATTCTGCTAGCCTCAGAAAGCCTCATTGTATGACCAGAAAGTGTTTTCATAGCTTCTTAATGCACATTTGGCATCATCAGTCTTGACATCAGAACCAAATTTTGAGTAGTGACCCATTCAACTACTGGGCATTGACCACATTTGGGAGGTGAGTATTACTCACACATATCTATTTTGCTTTTTATTGTCTACAAACACATCAGAGAAGGTCATTATGTATTGTACTCTTTGTAACTAAATGTCACTTAATTTAATCATGCTGGCAGGCTGAGGTGTATTAACCGAAACATTAAAAAAATGTCATAAATAAGCCAGAAGAAAGGAAAGTAAAAGTTTTAGCATTGCGATTTTGAGCGATTCTGAATACATCCCTTGAAGACAGACTAAACGAGAGCTGCAATTTAAGTGATATCTCTGTTAAAGCAATTTGGTTTTGACTGTTCGGTGATTCAATCCATACCTTACTGGATCCACATGGAAAAGAAATGAATACTCTAATCTGGTCACCTCATCCATGGAAGTAGTTACCAGAGTTCCAGAGAGGAAGCAATTTGAAACTTTATAAGTATATTACATAGATATCATTACTGAAAGACAACCCCCTACTTATCCAGTAAAGTTAGATAAAATCTCTGAGTTCACTTTTTTGTATGGTATTGTGAACCACAGCACATTGTGCATAGTCCTATTTGTACTTTTTAAAAATATAATCCTTTCTTTGCTAACTTTATGCCCTAGACTCTAAGTTCCTCAAATGAATGAATAAAACAGTGAAGTGAATTGGAATGTAATGGTGCTATTTTTTCACTATTGGTGGAATATTCTGAATCACATAATCTGTTATGTTTCTTGGCCATAGTAATTTAAGGAAAATATATTTGCATAGTGTTTAGAGTCACTTTATAGAAATGTAGAGCTGTTTTTGGAATGCCATCTTATTCCAGTTATGTTCATTGCCAAATTACAGAGATTCTCTGACTTCTACAGGGCGATCTATTGATAATGATACTTAATTTGCAGTTTTTGTGTTGATGGTTCTTCATTTCTAGGTGACAATATTGGTTTTTATCAAAGACAAAGCAATGATCTTTCTTCTTTTGTGCAGTCTTTACAGTCTATCTGTGCAGACTATTTTTGTATCTGAGGGTGGGATACAACCATATTTCAATTAATTTGTATCATCTTTGAAGGGATAAAATCCCACTTTTTTCTGTAGACCAGTTTTATTATAGTCAACAAATGTCCTGTAGAAATGGGATTTTTCCCCAAATATAGTTCTAGTTCTCTGATGGAATAAATACAGTTTAAAATAATTGTCTACCTCAAGCTTGTGTTTCTTTATGAGATAGGAAAAATTAGTATCTGAAATGGCATATATATAGCTTCTATTGGACATTAAAAAAGTAGATTAGATCATGTTTTAAGGTTTTTTTCAAACCTTCTGAATCAGTGAATATTTTTATATTCTAAAGTGCAAAGATACAAATTGTAAGAATTTCTTACCTTTCAGTGTAGCTTTATAGATTTTCCATAGTAGTTATCACTAATTTATTAGAGAAAAGTTTAAATGGAAATCATTTGGAAGGCTGAGAAAACCTTGGAAGGCTGAGGTGAGTGGATTGCCTGAGCCTGTGGGTTCGAGACCCGCCTGGGCAACTTGGCTAGACCTCATCTCTACAATAAATCAAAGACTAGCCGGGCGTGGTAGCACGTGCCTGTAGTTCCAGCAACTTGGAAACCTGAGGCGGAAGGATCACGGGAGCCCAGCAGGTCGAGGCTGCGGTGGCCAGGAGCTGCCACTGCACTCCAGCCTGGGCTACAGAGTGAGACTCCAACTCAAAAAAAAAAAAAAAAAGAAAGAAAGAAAGAGAAAGAAAATCCACAACTAGAAGCAGTGAGTTATTGGGCTTTCTTTTTCCAAGTTCCAATGTTACCATTAATGATAACCATATTTGCCTGAAATCCTCTTAGCTCTGGTGATAAGTTTTAAATCTAAAAATTTAATATTTAGTCTGAATTTGGATTTCTGATAGGTAGGGGATTTGGGAGAGGCTTCAAATTCTTAACTTAGATTTTATTTTTATAGTCTAGTGTTACAGCAAGTATATCACACAAAAAAATAATCATTTAAAAAGAAGACAAATTGTAAAAATATTTCCAGAGACCAAATAGCAGTAATAACTAAATTTGTCTCCCTGCTTCTAACTTGAAAATAAGCTTGGACTCACACAGACCACTCAATTATAATTTTATTCAGACTGAGCCCCAGGATTCAAAGTAGCAGTTATGATTTAATGTGTCTTATCACCCAACATTCGCTGAACCAACTATTTGACAATGACCCAGTAGATCAGAGGAATACAGTGGTGAGCAAGATATATAGTTCCTGTATTCAAGAAATTTAACAATCTGGATGGGGATTCTGGTAAATAACAGGTGAATACAAAACAGCTTGATAAATCCTCTAATGGCTTGCAACATGAGCACAAAATGGGACACAATTTAATCTGATGTAAGCAGTTTTCATTAGCATTGATTAGTTGTGATTCACAGAACAAAGATGAGCTAGCCAGGTGAAGAGAGGAATTTTGGTTCAAGAATATTTTGATGAAGAAACATTATGCACAAAGCCGCAGATAGAAGAGAGGGCATGGTGATTTGGGGAGGGGGGAAGTAAATTAATTCAACATCACCGAAAAATAATTTAAAGTGGATAATAAATGAAATGGAACTGGAGTACTAAGGAGAGATTTGTGTTTTGTTTTAATGGCAATTAAAAGATTCAAGGAGATGACATAATACATTTGGGGCTTTAAAAATATTACTGTTTGTCATAAGAAAAATGTTGTTGGAAATATTAAAACCAAATGTAAAGAACTTTCCTGGATTAAATCTAGGAGAAAAAATAAAGCTATAAAAATTGAGACAATTGGCAAAATTTAAATATGAATTGTGTGCAAGATGATATTCTGTCAGTACTAAATTTTCAGAGCATAATAATTGTATTGTGGTTATATAAGACGATGCTTCATTCCTTAAAAAATAAATGATGAACTATTTGGAGGAAAACTGTCATTAAGTATGCCACTTAATTCCAAATAATGAGAGAGAGAGTGTGTTAAATATTAACAACTGGTGGATCCAGGAGAAGAGAGCATATCTATTATACTATTTTAAAAGATCTTCTATAGGTTTGAATTTTTTAAAAAGATAAAACAGTTCTAAAGAAGAAAAGGTAAAAGAATAATGTATTCATATGTTAAAGGTGGTCAAGAGTACAGAATGTTATTCTGGTGATCCAGGTATTAAATGATAATATTTTCTTTAAGGTGGATGCTAAGAAATTAGCTCCAGGATTCAGTTTGACGTACTTCCTGCCTTCTAAACCTCTTGGTATATTTTTTCTCTTATGGTTTGCCGAAAGCAAAAATTACTTAAGAGGAGATGTATTACTTAAGATATTTCTTACAACTAAATAACTATGTCCCCGGAAGACGAGCCCTAGCTCAAGGTGACTGCATCAGCCTGTCATTTCATATTGCACATATTCTTACAATTACTGCATAGTTATGAAAGGTCAAGCTTTTGTTCCCCAGAGTAGAGAAAGGAAAAGAAACGTAGGCTGGTATGGTGATGGTACAGTCACCATGAGTGACTTTATTGTATAATTTTTTTGGAGAAAGTCATGTTTCATTTGTTTGCTTGTTTCAGTAGAACAGGAAGGTTGTCATTCATTGTGTTGGTAACTTTATCCTTGATGAGTCCAAACGTGACAAAATTGTTCCTCTTCTGCTGGCAAGCAAATAGCACTTAGTTTACTTTTTGAATAAACTCTTGGCATTCAAGAAAATCTGGTTTGTTTCCTAAACTAGAGGTTAAAGCTATGTTAAAAGTATCAACAAATTGTTTATAAATTTTATTAATATATTCATCACTATTTATTTAAACTTTAGTCTATTAACAAACTACAAAAGTCCCATATTACTAGTAAAAAGACAAGATACACATGCCACCCTAGGCAATCAAAATTGCAACCAGTAAGCTTATGTGCATATGCATGTCACGAATGTACCAAAGTAATAATCACCTGAAACAAGCCTTAAAGAAAGAATCTACAAGTTTGAACTGAGTTACTTCCAGTAGGGAAAATAATAACAAACACTTATATTACATTTACAAAAGACAGGTATTCTTCTAAAAACCTTACTTACTTATTCATTTAATAATCAACACTAACTTATGGTATTGATAGTATTATTGAAATCATTATTTTATAGAAAGTGAAATTGAGTGTAAAGAGTTTAATGTCACATAGTAAGTGTTCAATTCTGACTATATACAGGCAGTCTAGTTGCATATTCACATTAGGAAGAAGCAGGTGAATTTGAAAGAGACTCTGCAATTATAAAGGAAAGGTCTTGGCAACTGCATTTCCAAAAATTGGTTTCACATATATAAATAGTACATTTAACTGTATCTAAAATGAGACTGCTATTGCTGAATTGCATAATAATAATTATCAATGTATAATGGCATTTCACAGTGGCAGTGCCAATTGTCAAAGATATTAATATGACTTAATAACCTGCTTAACTTATCTTTGATATGTGCAATATGCTTTATTCTTATAGGCAAAGAAAAACAAAACAAAACAAAAAAAACTGCATATGGGTGATCTTCTTAACTCCTAAAATTACGTCGTATACATTCATGTTCTTCATCTCACACTTGCCTGTCTTAAGCCAGTCATCTTGTTCACTTACTGCAATAAACCTTAATGTCAGATCTCAGACCCCTAACATCTCTTTACAGACCTTTATTTTATAGAAGATTTGAACTTATTTAATATACTCTTACATACTAGTCTTTCTGAATAGTTTTCCACATGACATTTGGTCTTTAGCATTAGATATAAATTCATTTTCATATTAAACTGTTTTTAATAAAATATATCAGAAGAATATCACAATTTAATGTAACAGTTATTATAGTTTATAAACTAAAAAATAAAAACATAGTATTGTCATACTGATCTTTTTTTTATTCAATATTTTTTATTATGATATTGTAGGGTACAGTTAAGGGTTAGGTGTTCAGGCAACCTTGTTGATAGGAAGTGTCTCCCCATCCCCAGACAGATATTTACTACCATTAGTCCCATCACCCTACCCCTCCCCCGTAGTTTCCCACCACTGTCAGGCATTTTTTTGTGGTAATACGTTGGATGATCAAGGTCTACTATATGAATGAGAACATGTGATACTCAGTTCTTTGTTTCTGTGAGAGGTCACTTAGTATTATAGACTCTAGTTCCATCCAGGTTGCTGCAAAGTTCATGATTTTGTTCTTTTTTATGGCTGCGTAGTATTCCATTGTGTATATGTACCACATTTTTTTAGTCCAGTCCTCTTTTGATGGACAGCATGGTTGCTTCCAGGTTCTTGCTATTGTGAACAATGCTGCGATAAACGTACATGTGCAGGTATCTTTTTTATAGAGTGATTTGAGTTCTTCAGGGTATATTCCCAGTAGGGGGATCTCGGGGTCATATGGGAGGTTGGTGTTTAGAGCTTTTAGGAATCGCCACACTGCTTTCCACAGAGGTTGCACTAGTTTACACTCCCACCAACAGTGTAGAAGTGTTCCCTTTTCGCCACATGCTCTCCAGCAACTGTTATTTTTTGAGTTATTGGTAATTGCCATTCTGACTGGAGTTAGGAGGTATCTCAGAGTGGTTTGATTTGCATCTCCCTGATGATTAGTGAGGTTGAACATTTCTTCATGTGTCTGTTGGCTGCTCAGATGTCTTCCTTTGAGAAGTGTCTGTTCAGATCTTTTGCCCATTTTTATAATGGGGTTGTTTGTTTTTTTCTTTTCAGCACGTTTGAGTTCCTTGTAGATCCAAGGTGTTAAGCCTTTGTCAGACCTGGAGTTGGCAAATACTTTTTCCCAGTATGTAGGCTGTCTCCCTGCTCTCTTGATGGTTTCTTTGGCTT
>CAUYQG010234764.1:0-14990 GCA_963574415.1 Tarsius wallacei | reverse complement strand
AAAGGACTTTGGCAAGGTCTCAGGTTATAAAATAAATGTGCAAAAGACAATCGCATTTCTTTACTCCACTAATAAGCAAACAGAAACCCAAATAAAAAGCACAATTCCATTCACAATAGCCACAAAAAAAATGAAATACCTAACCAGGGAGGTGAAAGACCTTTACAAAGAAAACTACAAATCCTTTTCTTTACGACTTCAGGAATTTATAGCTTTTCTAACAAAAGATCATTTCTTTTGTGATATTATAAGCCATGTCTCCTAAATTTTCTCTAAATCTTATTATAGTTAAAAATAGCTTTTTAATCTAGATACACCTCATTTTTACATATAGTATAAAAAGAAGCTACAGCTTTATTTTCTTTTCCAAATGAATAGCCATTTGGAATTATAAATTATGAACTGGTGACTCAACAGTTCATCTTAACAAACACTAAATTCTGGTATATACCTCTATTTGTTTCTGTCTCTACCCTTTTTCTTCAAGATATGTTTTTCTACATTACTACAGCATTCCACTATTTTGAGGGCAAAATACTCTTCATTTCAAGTTTTATTTATTTTTTTAACTTGAGTTATTGAGAAATAATTTTTTAATTTCAATTTTTGTAGAGCTTTCCCCCCTTTTTACTATTTTATAAAGTCATTGCATCATGGTTCAAGATTGGTTTGTACAATTTCTGCTGTTTGATTGTTGAGGATTTTTTGGCTAACACGTATACATTCAAGCTTGTTATGATGTACCTCAAATCCTCTGTGCCTTACTGTCTTAGATAGTTTCTAAGAGAGTTATGTTAAATTCTCTTGGCATGGTTTTAGATTTGCCAGTTTCCCTTGGAATATCTAATAGTTTTTGATGTATATTAAAGGAATGGTATTAATTGTGTAAATGTTCATGACTGTTATAATGTCTTGGTGGATGTCATAATTAATATTCCAGATGCCTTTTTCCCAGTACTAGAAGGTAAATCTATAATTGGGAGGTAATTAGAAATCAAACCAAAGGGCAGACTTGATTTTTTTTTTTTTTTTGAGTTGGAGTCTCACTCTGTCGCCCCGACTGGAGTGCAGTGGCCTCGACCTGCTGGGCTCCGGCGATCCTTCCACCTCAGCCTTCTGAGTAGCTGGAATTACAGGCACGCGCTACCATGCCCGGCTGATTTTTTTATTTATTGTAGAGATGAGGTCTTGCCAAGTTGCCCAGGTGGGTCTCGAACCCGCGGGCTCAGGCAATCCACTCACCTCAGCCTCCCAAAGCGCAGGATTACAGGCTGAGCCACTGAGCCTGGCTGATTTCTTTTTTTAACCTCAACACAGCTAGGACTCATAGTCTTCTCAAAAGTAAGATCTAGTGATCAGGCCCTTCTGTTTCTGAGAAGCACTAATTCTTTCCTATTGAATTTTAGACATTTAAGTCCATTTATTAGAAATTTATCAAACTCACTGGACTTTTTTATAGCAATATTTTTCTTTTATGCTCTTATTGTGTTGTATTGATATATAGATCAGGCTCTCAGAATTCTGAATATCTTTTGCTACATGCTGTTTGTATCATCTTTAAATGAGATTGTTGGAATTAGGAAAAAAAGAGGGGCTACCTGGTTGCTGTTAAATTGCTCTTTGAATTGAAATTTTAAATATTTGGTGAAATGGTCACTGTTTTCCATTAGCCTAGAAGTGTATTTTGTAGCTGAGGAATTGGAAAATTATCTCTTAATTCCAAAATGCCACGATTTATGGGTGAAAGTTGGAGGATGGAGTGTCTAGTACTATACCAGGGACTGCAAATGCCACAGTTTCGTACTATGATTTTGTGGGACTGCCTAGTTTGCATAAATGTTTTTTTCCAATAGAGGCTGTCACTTTATAGTATAATTAATAAAATTAAATTTATATAATATTATAAGACTTTATATACAAATGAACAAATTTGTAAATGCTTTTTGTTTGTTGGACTATGTGTCTCAGATTTTTATTCAAAATTTATGGTAGCTGTACACTATTTTAAATAGTGGAAAACACAAAAGAAACTGAGGAATAGTCCTTCAAGGAATTAACACATATTTTCGGGCAAAAGCACCCACCATAAAGACAATTACAAAATAATAGAATACAGTGAAGAATCAACTGCTAATTTAAACTACATTGTCTGTACATTTTTGGGGAGTTGAGAGAAATTTTGTCTTTTTTTATAGATACATGGTGATTACTGCCACATAACTTTTTCAGACAAGATGCCTCTTCTCACTCATAATTTAGAGCAGGGCAACAGGTAATTTAAGGAATTGGGGAGCAAGTAGCATCCCTTCCCTCTGAGAACTGGCATCTCAGCCTTTTCCATCTATGTGTCAGAGAAAGGCAAGTCTACAGTTAGTGAGTGAGTAACATTTGTCAAGTACTTTCATAGATTTTATTTTACTTTATCTTCATCACAAACCTGCAATGTAAGTATGAAGATCCCCATTTTTACAGATGACAAAACTGCAACTGAGACTGTTTCATGCCTACAATTACTGAGCTAGGAAGCATCCAGGTCAGGGTTTTGTTCCAAGTCTGAACTTCTAGTTTTTTAAAACCATTATTCTGCTTTACTATGAGGTTGCATGCATGCTAGCAAATCATTCCTGGTACTATTTATTTGGCCATTTTTCATATAAATGGCTAGAAAGCAGACATTTTATCTCTTCTGCCAAACATATGTCATCCTCTAAAGCAATATGCTCTTGTAACTCTTCTTTAGGTAACTTCATGATCGTTAGAACCATGTGGAGGAAAATAAAGGATCCTCAAAATTTCTTAGCAGTGTTACCAGATTTAACAAATGAAAATATAGGGTTGGACTTGGGGGCTCATGCCTATAATCCCAGGGCTTTGGGAAGCTGAGGTAGAAGGAGTGTTTGAACCCACGAGTTTGACACCAGCCTGTGTAACATAGCAAGACCCTTTCTGTTAAAAAAAAATTAATTGATTAAAAAAATAGGACACACAGTAAAACATTTGGGACATACTTATGCTAAAAGTTATTCATTTTGTACATGAAATTCAAATTTAGTAGAATATTTTGATTTTTATCTGACAACCTTATCCCTTAGCCCAACTTTTGCTAATATAAAATTTTGTCTTCCTCCTCCAAATAGCAGATTTTTCCTTGTTAGATGTTTAGTTTCATTTTCTTTCTTATAAATCCCATGTAAGAATAAAATGGTGGGAGGCATTGGCTAACAGGTGCTTATCAAAAGAGAGAATTTTGTTTGGGTAACTGAGCAATCAGTTCTTTGTACATGGAGGATTCCATGTAAATTTCATCCTGATTCTAAAAATCTTTGGGGGCAAAACCTCTTAAATGACTTTATCCAATAATAATTTCTCTATTTCCTTGATAAATGGTCTTCTGTAGGAATAAAGGAAGGTGAGAGAACGACCTATACCATATATTAAACTTAGAGTTATTTTCCCCCCAAAATCTATTTCAGAAGACAATTTTTGTGATTTCCACACAAATATACTACAGAGTTATGTTAGTAATCTCAACCAGTAATGAATGGTTGGTTAATTAAAAGATGCAAAATCAATCTGAAAAACTTGACAAGAATCTATAGTCATTTGGAGGTAAATACACCTGGGAATCTCAGACAAAAATGTTGTCAAGACTGCTGTGATGTCGTCTGTGATTTTCAAACTCAAGGAAAACAACTGAGCGTGGAGAATGTACAGTTTCAGAAAGAGAACATTCTTATTCTTTAAGGATAAAAACTTTATCAAAAACTCCATGGATAAACATGAAACAAGACAGGTGGTAGTAAAAGAAAAGCCTCCTCTGTTCTAGTCGACATTTACATATGGGAATTTTAAAATGCATATGTCACCCCCGAAAGACAAATTTTTGTCATATTTATGACATGTTTCTGCACACTATTTTGGGTATTCTTCTACCCATTATTACCTAGAAAAGTGTAGGAATGTAAAACTGATGGAAATTTCAAGGTGACTCAATCCAGCTCCTCTCAGAGTACAAAGTAAAGAAAATTCAAATTATAGTTTAGCAAAGAGAGATGATAATGGGGGTGGGATAATGAAGGAATGATACTTCTTTTAAAAATCATTTTTAGCTACTTACTGACAGTTCAATGAGAGAGATTCTATGACCTTTAAAATCAGCGATTCATGGTTCACATCTATAATCCCAGCACTTTGGGAGACTGTGGAGAGAGGATTGCCTGAGCCCATGGGTTTGAGACCAGCCTGGGCAACTTGATGAGACCTCATCTCTACAATAAACCAAAAAATTAGCTGGACTTAGTGGCGCATGCCTGTAGTTCTAGCTACTTGGAAAGCTGAGGTGTAAGGATCACCTGAGTCCAGCAGGTGGAGGCTGTGGTGGCTGTGAATGTGCTACTGCACGCCAAGCTAGGTAACAGATTTAGACTCCAACTCAAAAATAAAAAAAAATTAAAAAAAAATCAGCCATTCAAGTGTTCCATTGACATGATTTATTTCTGAATACTCTATATTTTTATTCCCTTACACCCCACCCAGTGAGGAGTTGATTTGTGAAATATGTTCCCAGTTCTCTGTTTTATGTCCACAAAATTAAAGCCAACCCTGTTTGATCCCACTTTTGATTTCCTATATCAGCTGCACCATACTGGACAAGAAAGAATCCCATTTGGGTGGATTAAAGTCTCTTTCATTACATGTGAAAACAATAAAAACATCATTCTTTTAAGACAAAATGTGAGTTTTTTTGAAGAGAGGTACTTTCTCCAGTTTTAGAGGGAAGATGAAGGTTGTGTACCCCAGATATATTGGAATCTTTGTGGGCTGTCTCTTTTCAGTCTATGCTCACTTTAAAACATAATCCAGCACTTCTTGCATATTAGAGAAAAAATTCAATTCCACAGTTATTGTAGGTGTTATACTTAGTGGGAATATAGAACCATGAATTGACATTACCCACCGAAGAAACAAACTTAATAAAATAAAATTTCTTGTTAAATATTCCAGAAATTGACTTTGCCCTCCAAATGGAATTCTTTCTTGTCCAGTATGGTGCAACCAATATAGGAAATCGAAAGTGGGATCAAACAGGACAGGCTTTAATTTTATGGCCATAAAACAGAGAACCAAGAACTTATTTCACAAATCAGCTTCTCATCGATTGGGGACTGAAGGGAGAAAAATATAGAGTTTCTCTAATTAAGCGATTGGGCATTGAAAGCATAGGAAGGAATATTCATGTCTTTTGGGAAGGGGTGGAGATGTCCCAGAATTTGGATCATGCCCTTTTTCTCTCCTTTTTCAGTCTGATGTTTTCCTGTCATGGCTGCTGAGGAGTGTGTCATTTAGTAAGGAAAGCATATTATGATGAGGTTAGAGATTCTCCAGAGGTGGAGTTGACTGCCGTCTTGAATCCCACCAGTTTAACTGGTTTGGTCAAGAGAGTAACTTCTATCTGTAGGCCTTTCTGTTTTTTAAAGATAAGCGAGGTTAGTTCAAGGTAGAAATTCAGCTATGTCACATAGACATTACACCGGGTAACATGACCTCCAAAGGTGTCAGACTCTTTATCTTCCTCTCTCATAAGCCTGTCTTTTTTAGATTTGTACAAGAGGTGAGACCCAGAGAAAGTCTGGCTGTTTATTTCACTAGTGAAAATTTTCTCTATAGATGCAAATCTCCCCAAAAGGCAATTTTGCAGGAGTACTCCTGTCTGTGGGCCCTCTGAATAGTCATCTCAAAATACTTCAAAGAAGAACTGATGTGGTGGTTCATGCCTGCAA
This sequence comes from Tarsius wallacei, assembly GCA_963574415.1. NCBI lineage: Eukaryota > Metazoa > Chordata > Mammalia > Primates > Tarsiidae > Tarsius > Tarsius wallacei. The sequence continues at coordinate 9,210 of CAUYQG010234764.1, read as the reverse complement.
TGCCAGCACTTTGGGAGGCTGCAGTGAGAGGATTGCCTGAGCCCAGGGGTTAGATACCAGCCTGGGCAATTTGGCGAGACCTTGATTCTACAACAAATCAAAAAATTTGCAGAGCATGGTGGTGTGTCCCTGTAGTTCCAGCTACTTGTAAGGCTAAGGCAGAAGAATTGCCTGAGCCCAGCATCAGCAGATGGAGGCTGCAGTGGTCATTGCATACCACCCTGGGTGACAGAGTGAGACTCTGACTCAAAAAAAAAAAAAAAAAAAAAAAAAGAAGAAGAAGAAGAAAAAGAAAAAAATCAAAGAAGTATACTCTGGGTCAAAATACTTTTGATTTCACTTGCCTTCAATATTCTTCACTGTCTGGAGTAATATTGCTCTCACATTCAGCTAGCATATCTCCCACAGCAAAAGAAGAGTCCTATAGACAGTACACTCTACCTCTTTCAGGAATCTGCCCTACCACTGATGAGGATGACCCAAAAAATACCTTGGAGTCTCACCTCCCAGACACAGTGGCTTCCCAAGTATTCACCAAACAAAAAGGTTTTTCTTTTGTGGTAATCAGACTCAAGATTGGCTGCAATGATTCTTGCCTTCCTATAGCCACACTCTAAATGGAGTTTCTACCTACAGTGAATCATAGCTAACCTATATGGCCAAGAGAATATGGTAGAAGTGATAGTGCCTGACATATCAAAATAGGTCATGGATATCATTGTGGCTTCCACCTTGATCTCTTGGAATACTCACTTTGAGAGGAAGCCGTGCCTTATGGATACTCTAGCAGCTCTGTGGAGAGACTCAGAAAAACAGAAGATTCCTGCCAACAGCTAGCACCCACATAGCCAACCATGTGAATGAGTTATCTTGAAGCAGATCCTCCAGTCCCAGTTAAGCTTCAGGTGACTGTAGTCTTGACTGACATTGGACTGCAATTCATTAGGGATGCAGAGCCACAACTACATAGCCAAGCCACTTCTGAATTCCTGATTCACAGGAACTGTGAGAAAAAATGATTAGTATTGTTTTCGGCCACAAAGTTTTAGGGTAATTTGTTATGCAACAGTACATAACTAACACATTCTTAATTGAGGCAGTGATTTTAATGCTTACTCAATTTAACGGTGTGAATAATGCTTCAGGATTCATAGTGTTGGATGACTTCCTTATTTAACTTCTATCATCTTTTCGTAAAAAAGCAACATTGAGAAACTCAAATAACTATCATCTTGAATTTCTAATGGATACATTTAAGTATATTTACTTAGAATCACAAAATCTACAAATGTAGAAAGGAGAACTTTAATTTCTTATAAAGGGTTACAATCTGCAAGCTGAGAAGCATAGCCTCCTGCAGAGATCTAAAGCAGACACTTTGAGGGAGGAAGAGTGTTACAGATGTTTTATGCTTGGTGGATCAACTAGCATACATATTCAATAGATTATAGGAGGAGCTATGAATATTCATAAGGGGAATCTTGCATATGTGTGATAAATAAACATGTATGTTACATACATCCTCATGTTCACTTTAGGGTGGTGAGTAAACATTAAAATGATGTAAAATTAGGCTCTATACATCAAAAAGTGAAATAGAGGCACACAAATGTGCCCTGTGTGCGGCTTCTGTGGACCAACTAGAACCAGTCTGTGGTTATGGTCACTTATCAGAAAGGAATGTTGGTCAGTTTTTATACTGAAACTGTGAAAATGATGAGAAGTCCACTTGCATTGCCAGGCATTTGGTTGATGTCAACAGAAGAGTGAGTATTCCCTTTGTTTTCCAGGGCTAGCTTCTGTTTAACTTTTAGAAGAAAAAAGTTTAATTTTGGTTAGTGAGGAAGGGACTGTGTAATGAGGCATGACAAACCTCCCACTTTGTCATGGCCAGACAACTTAATTTTAAGGTTTTTCTGGGGTCTCCTTGGTCAAGGGGAGGTCTGTTCTGCCAATTGGGGGGCTTAGAATTTTATTTTTATTCCACAAGTGTATTCTATTCAATACTAGGGAAAGTAAAGCATCAATATTTAAGAGCAAGGACACTGGAAATTTTCCAGTTATGTGACCTCAGGCACATTGTTAATCTGAGACCCAGTTTTCTCACTTGTAAGATACACAGAGTAATCACAAGTACCTTGCAAAAATTTGAAAGGATGAAGTATGATAACACATGTTTTTTTGTACATTGTATGGCTTATAGTGAATGCTCAATAAATGTCAGCTATTACTGAGCTGCTTTCAGCATTAAAAGTATGTCTCCTACGATTACATTTAAAATGGAAATTTGGCAGATAAAAGACAAAGGTTCAAGTCCAATTCTTGCCAACATGTTATTTTTTGTTAATGATATTAACAGGATTAGAATGACTTTCTATTCATCCAGACAAGTTCACAGACAACCCACTGACACTGTGAACTTGGATGCTGTAGAATGGTAATCATCCCTAACAAAGTCAGTCATGGAGCAAAGCACCAGCTGGAAGAAATTTAATCAAGAACAGAGATTCCACACTTTTATGTTATATTTTATGTGCATTTAACTTAACTGTTTTGCATGGAAAAATCTTGCAACACAGAATACTTATGAAGATGGCTTCTTATATTTCTCCTGCTTTATCTCCTCAGCATGTCCATTCTTCCATCATATACACACAGTCTACTTAAATCATCTATTGGTTGATACATTGATAATTGTGAAGCTCAAAAGGCAAGATGTTACTGATCTTGTGTTTACTGTGTAAATGGGTAAGATAAACTTATAGAAAATGAGTTGAAATAGCAAAAAAAAATGTAAATAAATAAAAATTAAAAAACACTAGTAGAAAATGCCACATAAAAGAGAAAAGTCATAGTAAATGAAAATAGGGAGAACAACACAAGCCGTAAGGAAAATGAACATTTGTGTGAAAGATTAGTTCAAAGAATGACTCAAGAACAAGTGTTTATGAGAATTTCTAATGACTATCACCAGAACTTGTATTTCATTCTGTTTCACTTATATTTCATCCTGTTTCCCTACTTTAAGAAAAGGTAGACTGTTAATTAATAACACTAAAAGGAAGTAAGGCTTAGCTTGTGTGTACCGTAAACATTTGCTGTGAGTGTTATGTGCTTATTGTTTACAAGCACTGACTTAATCTCAGTTTGTTGGTTCTACCACCTGGATACTGGAACCGGAAAAAGGGCAACACATTGAGAATAAGTTGATTATCCAGTTTTCCAGGTACATAAGGGAGCTTTCTGTGTAGAAAACTCTGTGCCATCTATTAGATTCAGGTTTTTTTTTTTTTTGAGTTGTAGTCTCACTTCGTCGCCCAGGTTGGAGTGCAGTGACACACTCATGGTCACCCCAGCGTCGACCTGCTGGGCTCTGGCAATCCTTCCTCATCAGCCTTCCAAGTAGCCAGAACTACAGGCGTGTGCTACCATGCCCGGCCATTTAAAAAAATTTTTATTTTAGAGACAAGGTCTCACCAAGTTACCCGGGCTGGTCTCGAACTTGTTGGATCAGGCAATCCACTCGCCTCAGCCTCCCAAAGTGCTGGGATTACAGACTGAGCCACCAAGCCCGGCCTAGATTCAGTTTTTTAAAAAATCTGTAAATAGAAATAATATTATAAGTCCTTCCATCATATCTAATCAGTTAATAAGTCAATGACTACATCTGGCCTATGAGATGGAAATTAGACCCTTACACTTAGTACTTTAAGACATTAATTTTCAAATGGAATCTACAACACAATGAGAAGGCCAGGGAAGGGGCAGTGATGAGAGTTCAAACTACCAGACCTCAGATTAAGAATGTACTAACCATACTGACAATAGGCTTCAGTGAATTTAGGCATATTAAATACTGAGTGCTAAGATACACCAATGGTCTTCCACTGCTCATGTAGAAAACAGGAAGATTCACCTTTGGGGAGTTTGAGCTGCCTAAGAAAAAAGACCTAATGTCACTAACACCATAGTTTTCCAATAAATGTCTCACCCAGGTCACATTACAGTGAAGCTCAACCAGTACTACACATGTGTCCAGAGTTTCTACATAGGGAAAACCTCTAAGATGGAAGATAAAACACTGAAAAAGGCAGAAAAAAAAAAACATTGAGGAAAAAGAAATCTTTTAATACCTACCATGACTATCTCAGAGAGTTTAGGGAGATACTACATCCGTGAATTGATAACAAAATGCTAGGGGGAAAAAAAAGCCATTTAGAAAACAAAAGAGGAAAATAGAACAACAACAACAAAGCACAGAAAATAGGTCAAAGGAAATAAGAAATTTAGAAAACGGTGTAGAAAATCTAATATTTGATAATAGAAGTTCAAAAGAGCAAGAGCAGAGAAAATTGAAGATAAGAAATCAAAATATAATTTGAGACAATTTCTAAGACTGAAGATCATGAATTTCCAGATTGAAAGGTCTGCAGAAGGCCTGAACAATGAATAGAAACAGGCTTAGGTAGGTATGGAACATCACCGTAAAATTTCAGAACTGGGCAAAAAGGGAAGATTCTCAAATCTTCCAGATGCAAAAGCAAGTCACATACAAAGCATTAAACATCAAATGAAATCTGTAAGCTAGTGGAGTTGAAAATTCCTTTAAAGTACAAGAAGAATAGTATTTCCCATATAGAATTCAATACAAAGGCAAAATGTCAATCTAATGAGAGGATAGAATACAGATACTATTATCAAACATGCAAGACTTTCATTTTTTTCCAGAACACTTCTGCAAGATATGTTTCACTGAATTGAGGGAAGAAATCAAGAAAAAAACATGGAAAACAGAAAACAGGAAGTCAAACACAGAAGAGAGGCAAAAAAAGAAAAAGAAAAAGAAATTCCTAGGATAATAAGGAGGAGGGATATCAAGAAGACTGTTCTGTGCCAATTATAGGGAATAAATAGTTCACAGTGTTAACTGGAACATTTGTAGACAAGTGTAGTGTGTAGTTATTTCTTGCCACCATCCTTCCCGAAGACTGAAGTGATAGGTATAGTAAAAGTCAACGAAACCACTGCATTTATTGATGATATTCACATAATAGTGTATGGTGAGAATGGATGATGAAATATTTAAAAATATAGCTACACTAGAAACTGGTGTCTCTTTTGATCTAAATCTTGGTAAAAGCCCCTGGTTCCCACAAACAAGAACGAAGAAGATAATAATGATTCTGTCTGGATAAGAGTAAATCTTTATATACAATCATTCAAACTCTATTCTAATTTTCTATTACTGAGATCTGGGTATCATTCTGGCAATGTATTAGTCAACACTTTTTAAAAGAGGTCACAATACTTTCACATCATAGAAATGGGAAGTGTGTCAGAGGCACTCTTAGCAGGAAATCTGAAAGGCTGGGGTCCCCTTCCTCATGGAGCAGTCGGTGAGAATAGGGTCCTTATCATATAGGATAAAGTTGTTGCTCAACTTTTCTTAGTGGGCAAAATAGGATTCTTATGATATGACAAGATTTGTTGCTTGTTTTTCTTGAAGAAATTCCCTGTTCTTGTATAAGATAATTATGGTGAAGAACATGGAACTTTCGTTTTTACACGGTAGTAACTAAGAGCATTCTATACGAATCTGAGATTCTCAGTTCAATCCTTGAGGATTGTCTGATTGAATGATTCCTCACATGAGCGACTCCAAAAGCATGCCTGTACATATATACATCTTTTAAAGATCTAGATCTTATCGATTTTTGTCCTAGAAATACATAGTTATTAGATTGTTATGGATTTTTTTTGTGTAAATTAATGCTACTTAGTTTAACTAAGGGCAGTTGTTTAGAATATGTAAGTATTTAGAATGATATTAGTATTGATGAATGTCTTTGAGAATATCATAGATAAGATATTGTTGTTTCCTTCTGTCTCAGCACATTAGGAGGTCAAGTGATAGTTCCATCAGAAATAATAACTCTGGGTAAGTGGAACATATCTCCACCCCATCCCAGTGGGTATGTCTGCTTCTCAGTTAAGTTTGGTACATGCTTCCCCTCAAGACAATTTAAACATTACTGTCAAATTTAATCTTTTCAGTTTATTAAAGTCTTTCCTCCTTCATTTTTTATATCAGGATTTGACAGATAAAATAGTGGCAACAAATGGAAAATATTGAAATGAAAATGATTACCTTTATTTCTGTTTATAAAAGTTACTAATGAAGTTCAAAGTCAATTTTTGTTTTATCAGAAGAAAATTGTTGCATGCTTATTTTCAGATGGCTGGGAAAGATCAGAAATCTTTCAGATGCATTTTATCTGAATTAATTGCTTTTGTAGAGCACTTGCATTTTCCTTATGGCAAAGTAACTCTTCTTTTATTTTTATGCCCAATATCCTAATATCAGATTTAAAAGATGCATATCTTAGCTGATATCTTTTGTGGTTTTGCTCCAAGAAAATATTATTTGTCATAGATGATTTTGCATTGTCTATTTGTTTTTTCGAGAAAACATATCCTGTAATCCTTTTATTTACTTGAAAATAATGCAGACAAGACTATTATGATGCTGTCAGATAGGAGTCTTATGCATATGAACTGAACTAAATATCTAACTTTGGTTTTAGAGGAAGAAGAGTTATTAATGCAGTCTGCTTTACATTCATCCAGAAAAGCCCTATTTTATGTGCAACTTAGTAATTTTAGTATCATTTTGTATTCCCAGAGTTTTTTTTTATATTACTAGCTTTTGTGTCTTATATTGTAAATGACACTTTAAAAATCACACAGTTGGTTATGTAATTAATAGTCATAAGCTTGAGGTTTGCAAAATAAATGCAACTTTTAAAAAAGTTCAGTTCTAAACTCTGAATAAAATGTCTTCTGTGTTCATTCTGCCTAATAGCAGAAAATTACCTATTTACTTCTAGATAATCTGTGTTACTTGCAGATTCATTCTAGGTCTCTTTGAATACTTCGTGAAATCAAGAGTTTTCTTCTGCCTCCTCCCTCTTCTTCTCCCCCAGGGCTGTGCAATGTTCAGTGGGGTGGGAATGAGAGGGGCAGGTATGTTTCCTCCCACTGTGGAAAGGTATTTGAGCATTTCACTACATGGGGTGTGTGTTTGTGTGTCTGTGTGCCTGTAGATCTAGGGAGCAAAACATCCCTGCTGACTGTCTGACTCTTCTGGTGGTAGCAACACTGCTTTGGATTGGATTGTAAAGGATGATTTGATGAAATACTATATGTTGGGATACATTGTGAATCTAATAGAAAAATCTCAGAGTATGAAAGGTTGTTAAGGAGATTTCAAGTTCCTGGTTGCTCTTTTGTCAGGCTGTTTAGGTTAGTCATGGAGGGAAAGGGACTGCTGAAGGAGGCTGAATGACCCCATCAATTTTAAGGTAAGATGGTTTGAATAATTAGGATATATATATAATCAAACTTATGGTTTTGTATATCTTTATGTATGAAATGTTTAAGACGTTATATATTTGTCTATACATCACGCACACACATACACACAAAACAATACTATCTATTCTAACATTTTAACCCTTATCAAAGACATTTAGGTGAACTTTGTTTTTGGAACACAGTCTAGGAGAAAACTCTTATGAGATTCTTGTGAATAATATTTTCACATCCCATCACAGCACTATGAAATCCATAGCAGAAGTGTGATGGTATTCCCACTTCTCATTCACACCTGATAACTTGCACCCACTCTCCCAGAGGTGTGATTCTGAGGGAAGCAGCAATGTTTGTGGCATTGCTTCCTGTCCCTCCTCTGCCCCTGGCAGCAACCCCTCCCCTCAGGACCTCGAGTCCTCTGAAGATCTACAGCCCACCTCAGTTCACTGAGTATTAATTTACATGAACATGAGCACAACTTCAGAGTTTTCTGTACTTTAGTGTGTGTGTCAGTGAAGACAGAGAGACAAAGGGGCAACAAAAGCCTGAATAAACACAAGCCCACTGTAAGTGTGCAGTCAGCTGCAGTGGAAAATTCCCTGAGGAGATGCCGCCCCATCTTCTAGCCTAAGTCCACCGTGCCGAGTGTCAAGAGGTGTCACACTCCATACCTCAGCCCAGCATCACAGACTCTGAGATGAGAATTTGTTCTCAGACTGTACACTAGAGAGGAGAAAGGGAACACTATTAACACTATTCTGCCTTTGTGGTCCTTTTAAAGATCAAAATCAGGGAGAGACCTAGGTCTGCAAGGGGGCCTTGTGGTGACTGAGAACTTCCCCTTCACATCTGGTTGGAATTGAGACCCTTCAGAAATAACATAATCTTTTTCCAAATGACAATTTTTCTCTTCCTGATGTGAAAATACACATCACTAGTACTCTATGTAAAAATGACTTTTTCTATTCCCCACCTAAAAAGACTAAAGGTTTATTTGTTGTTACTAAAACAATGTAAATTTTGGAGTTTAATGATGTGCCTATTGACGTCAACCTTGTTAGTACGTTGAGAATAACTTTACAAACTACTTAAGAGGGCTCTGTAAGAATTACTTGATATGATTATCTGTAAGAAGCCTGGACTTCTTTACCCCAAGAAAACATGAGCTAAGCATGACTAAGGGATGCCCTTATCCCATTGTCTTCCATGTCTCATTGACCTTGGAGTCTAGATGCCAGAGCCAGCTGTCAGTTCTGATCTCTGGCCTCATTAACAGTTCCATTGTCCCCATGATCTGTTGAGGGACCTGGGAATGAAGATGATCACGTTAAAGCTTGTGCCTTTTTACTTTTAGATATCCACCAAATTGTCTATCCACAAATGCATCCATTGACAGTAAACAAGCTTGAATAAATACAAGTATCCTGAGAATTAGGCACAAAACAGAAGTTTGTTTCCTGGCAGATTTCAATATTGCATTGCTATGCAGAAGGCTCAATTTTCTTCTTTGCTCTGCAAATTGTTTTGCATCCTCACCTGAAGAGAGAAAGAGAGAGAGAGAGAGAGAGAGAGAGAGATACAAAGAGAGACAGAGAGAGAGAGAGAGAGAGAGAGAGAGAGAGAGAGAGGGAGGGAGGGAGGGAGGGAGAGAGAGAGAGAGACAAATATCTCATTCAGTTTTATTAACTAAAGATATAAAGTTATTATTAAAATAATTGCCTTCTAAATGAATCATCAAATATAAATGAGACATTGTAAGCAGTAAACAGCAAATTCCAGTACCAGTACAAACAGCTTCTCTAATCAGAAAAGTCAGTGAATGTAATTAAAAATGTGAAA
>CAUYQG010234762.1:0-27899 GCA_963574415.1 Tarsius wallacei | reverse complement strand
TATATGTAGGTGATTTATAAGTTTGTTTTTTAGGGTTTGGGATACATATTAAAGTTTTAGTATATAAGAAATTGAAGAGTTTAGATGTAGAATTTAAGTGAGTAAAACAGATTTTATCTAACAACCAAAACTACCTTTAGGCCTGAAAAACATCACTAGAAGTTTCTTCCAAGCTGTTCTTTCCTTAGAAATAAAATGTTCCAAATAGGAAGACAATGAAAGAATTCGACAAGAGGAAATTACCAAGGGGGCCTGAAAGACCAAGAGCCTCATCCATGAAAAAAAGGAACATCTGCACCTGTCTGCCCCAGATGTGGAAGGGTCCCCAGATACACATTCTTCCACACAAAGACTGCTCCAAAGCCCTGGGCCAGCAAGTGTTGTTCTGGCCCTCAGAGACTTTGTTATGGAGATAACCTATTTCCCTGGATAATTTTAATAAGGAAGTTAAGTTTGTAAAGAGTTAAATTTGTTACAAAGATCATAATATGTATTAGTTAATTTGGGATATGACTTCTGTTTTAAAGTTGATTAATGACAAGCTTTATAGTTTTATAATTTTGAGATTTTATATTGCCAGTTTGCTGGGGCTCTTTTTTACAGGGTAACATCATCATGTTGGGATTATGTTGTTTTGGGTGTAAATAGTCTCTGCCTTTAGAACATTGGCCAAGCAAGGAAGAGAATACTTAAACTTAAGCATCATTTTAACATCACAAAAAAGAAACCATGTAATTTGTTGTAAGTGTCTCATTTTGTAATGATGATTTTAACTTGCTCCGTGGCAGCAACTTACAGGGATTATCTCCCTTGTAGAGAGAAATATAAGCTCGCAACTACCCGCAATAAAATGGCATCTGCACCCTTTTAAGAGGTGTCCAGTCTTTCTCTCTCTCCCTTTTTTTCTTCCCCTCAAATGCCTATGCTGTCTCCATCTTTTGGGGTACCCTTTGGATTATGCGGGAGCAGGTCTCTGGCAGTCGAGGCTGTGGTGGCTGGGAGAGGCTACTGCGATCCAGTCTGGGTGACAGAGTGAGACTTCAACTCAAAAAAAAAAAAAAAAAAAGAGAAAGGACCACGGGGAGACAACTAGGTCATGAGGGTGGAGCTCTCATGAATGTGTTTATAAAAGAGGTCTAAGCAAGCTTTTTTTTTTTTCGCCCCTTCTGTCATGTGGAAGGTGCCATTTATGAGGATCAGGCCCTTGCCAGACCCTGTATCTGTTGGTTTCTTGATTTTTTACTTCCCAGCTTCCAGAACTATGAGCAATAAGTTTACTTTGTTTATAAATTACCCAGTCTAAAGAATTTTGTTATAGCAGTCCAAATCAACTAACAGGATAGCTTTATTAGTTTTCTTCTTGGATAGTTCATGTTCATGAATAAAAATCCAAAATGTCGACTTGGCTGAATTTGTTTATTCATTCTAACAGTTTTTTCATGGAATCTTTAGGGTTTTCTGCATATAAGAATATGTCATCTGCAGAGATAAATTTCTTCTTCCTTTCTTACTTGGATATTTTTTTTTCTTGCCTAATTGCTCTGGCTAGGATTTCCAGTACTGTGCTAAGAAAGTGACAAGAATGGGTATGGTTGTCTTGTTCCTGATCTTAGAGTAAAAAGTTCTCAGCTTTTCACCATTGAGTATGGTGTCATATGCAGGCTTTTCATATATGCCTTTTTTATTTTGAGTTAAATTCCTTCTATACCTAGTTTATGAGTTTTTACATGAAAAGGTGTTTTGAATTTTGTCAAATGCTTTTTCTGCATCCATTGAGATGGTTGCATGATTTTATACTTCATTGTCTTCACATGGTGTATAAAATTCATTGATTTGTGTATGCCAAACCATATACTCTAACATTTTTCCTGACTAGGAGCTAATCAAAGTTTACAAATTGCATTCAGCTATTACATCTTTTTAGTCTACCTTATTCTGCAAGAGTTTATATAACTGTAAACTTTAGCCTATGAAGAGTCTAGTCAATATTGTCTAGTCTGCTACTGCTAGAACTATTCTTCTGAACAGTATTTTAATTAGTCTTTAATTTGCTTTCCTATAATTCATTCTCCAGAGTGATCTTTCCAAGTCATAAATTAGATAATATCAGTTGATGTATAAAGTGTTAGGTGAAGGTGATTTGAGATTAGGAAAAGTTTTCAAAAATTGCGTATTTGTATACTGTAGAGAATGAGCCAGTACAAAGGGAGAAATCAACAACTTGAGAGGACAGTTACAGAAATGATGTCATTGGGTAGGTGTGAAAAGGTAGGATCTGGAGTACTAGTACAGGAATTGGTCTTAGGAGCCCAGGTAGCTTACTTATCCTTAGTACCTGGAAAAAGAGTTTATAGGCACAGCAGAAGACAGATTGGGAGATGTAGTGGTGGAAATCTTTTGAAGTTCTCTGCCGATTGTTACTGTTTTCTCATCTGAGAGTGAGGTGGGGAGGAAGTGGTGGAGGTTTGTGGTAAGAGGAGATGGCATAAAATAGTCATCTAGGAGATCAGTTTGGAGAGTGCAAGGATTAGGGAAATCCATCAGCATTGGGAACAGTAGGGTAGTAGTGAGTTGAAGAGTGATCAGCTAAGGTGTTGAGTGTTTTTCCTCTATCTAAGGTGAAGTGCTCAGATGAATGTTTGAGGTAGGTGGAGAGTGGGATTTTGACCAGAGTTGGAGTTCTACCATGCAAGTATGAATGAGTGAGAAGGGACAATGGAGTTGAGAGTGTATGAGAACTTGGTATTATATAACTGTAAACTCTAAGCTGAGTACTGAGGAGGATGAGAAATGTGGGAGGTGGGAGAGTGAAAGATGGTAAAGTGTCAGAAAGTCCCTGTGGTTGAAGGAATATATTAGAAGGGGTTACTTGTAAGAAAATAATTATTAGGTGGAGAGTCAGGTGTCTGTAATTTAGACTATGGAAATTGTACTTGTTGAGAATTGCAAAGTCAAGACCTGCACTGTTTGATACAATAGCCACTAGCCATATGTAGTTATTTAAATTCAAATTAATTAACATTAAATAAATTAAAAATTTATGTCCTTATTGGCACTAGCCACATTTCAAGTGCTTAACAGCCACATGCTGCTAATGGCTACCCCATTGGAGTGCACAGATTAAATGTTTCCATGATGGCAGGGTGCTTTATTGGATGGCACTGGTCCAGACTATGAACATTATAATGGATGGGTTAGACAAGGTGTAGGATAAGATCATCAGAGGTGATCAAGGTTAAGGAACTGATGGGATGCGACATGGAAGGACTGTATACTTGATTTTGAAACCACTGAGAGTTATGATGACTGTGAGTAGAAGTGAAGAGAGCCATTGAATCAGAGACCATTCAAGGGATGAGCTCGGATTGACCTAGAAGTTTATAGATGACTGCCACAAATGTGTAGAATGTGCTGGCATGAGCTTTAAAAGAGCTGGAGTTTTAGGGATAAGAGAAGAGATGGTCTCAAAGCCATCTCAATGAGGAGTAAGGTAAACCCTGACCCCCAAATCAGTAGTTAAAGAAGAAAGTATTATCTCCACTGCTCCACCCTACCTAGGCACAGGGAAGGACCCATGAACTGGATCCTGCTGTAGCTGCTGAGGCTTTTAATGGTGTGGAAACCTGTGTTCTAGAGCCTCCAACTTCTCTCAGGACACAGGTTGGCCTATTTCTTCCAGATTCTTTCATTCTCCTCTCTTCTTCTCTGATTTTGTCTATTCCTAACTTTTCACCTTATGTATATTTTATTATTACCAAAAGAATTAGTATGTAAAAATGCGAGACAAAAGATTACAATGAAAAGTGAAAATTCTCCTTCACCTCTTTTTGACAATTTCACTCTCTGGAGTGAATGGAATTTTTAGAACCTTTTCCTTGCATATTTAATGTATATATCCATGGTTTAAGAAATTTTAAACTGCTTTTGCTTTCACCAAATGATATACTGTAATATGGGAATATAGTTTTGTAACTTTTTTAACTACTCAAGATATTGTGGACATCTTTCCACATTAATACACATAGACAATCAGTCTCTCTAAGAGTGGTGTAGAATTTAACAGTTTGTTGGATGTTGTTAATAGTCTTTCTGCCCAGCATCCATTCTTCTCATTCTCTCTTCCCTTATAACAATTTCATTTCCTTCGGGTCTCTCTTTCTCCTTCATGAGTTTCTATGTGTTCCTGAGATAGCTGACCATACCCCATTCGAGATGGGTCTCTTTTGGCCTACTGTGGATCCCATCACCCTGGTAGGTGATTGCCTTAAGAGGTGACACTGAAATTTAGGTCATAAGAATGTGAGAGGAGAGATTCACCAGAGACTTTAGGAGGAATATCTATTATTTCTTCTTTTCTGACTTGGATACTTTTTTTCCTTACCTAATTGCTCTGGCTAGGATTTCCACATATATAGTCCACATATATAGGCACACACACACACACACACACACACACACACACACACACACACTAGTGTAAAAGCTGACCTGATATAACAAAGAGACTCCCAAATACAATGGATCAAATAAGACAAAAATTTATTTTTCTGTCATTGGCCAACCTAGGCTGGTAACGCAGCTTTGTTGCCTGGGTTGCTCAGAAAACCTTGTTTTTTCTATCTTGTTGCCTCATCATCTCTCAGGATGTTGTCATCATCTGCATGTTTGAAGCTGGTGGCTGCCATGATTCTAATAGAGTTCGCTTGCTAAGATTAGAAAATGAGAAGTGCAGAGTAAACAATTTCCTTTTTAACTTAGTGAGAGTTGGAAATTGCATGCATTATTTCCATTCACATTTTTGTGGTAAGAAACTGGTCATATTAGCTGCAAGAAAGGCTTGAAAATGTAGTTTGTAGCTAGGTGGCCATGTGACAAGGACAAAGAGGTAGACAGACTTTTTGGGTACAAGTAGCTGTCTGTCAGATTCTTCCTCTGGAAGACTTCCAGAAGTACTTCTCTCTTTTTCTACAGATTGCCATCTAAAATTTCAGCACATATCCTCTTGTCCTGCTGAGGGTGAAGCTGGCCCAGAAAGCAGGGAAAATCCAAGGGAATCATGGAGAAATGGCACTGGAGCCTCTGGATTAAGTTAACCCCAATTATTTGAGCCACAATTTTTCCTTGTTATGCCAAGTTACTCTTTGGCTTGAATTTTCTGTTTCTCCACATATAAGTATATCACAAGTTATTTAAACGTACCACCACTGACAGATACTGTTACATACACTTTTTTTGGTGTTGTTTAAAAAATGTGACAGTGCTATTGTTACAAACAATATGACAGTGAACATCTTAGTATAAATATATTTGTATGCATTACTATTGCTTTTGTCTTTTGTTTTTCCTTTTCTTTTTCATAAAGACAGGGTCTCACTATGTTGCCCAGGCTGGTCTTAAACTCTTGGCCTCAAGAAATCCTCCCATCTTGGCCTCCCAGAGTGCTGGGATTACAGGCATGACCTACTGTACCCGGCTATTTCTATAGAATAGATTGAGATGTGTGATTGTTGTGTCAAAGGATATGGGCCTTTACAATTTTGGAATGTACCTCCAAATTGCCTCCAAAAGCATTTAGTAACATTTTCATTCCACAGTGACCATTCTCCTCCTCTCCTCCTCTTGTGACCTGAACCCCTCTCTTGGACTCCTTTGATGTCACGACTTTACGGTATAGCTTTTACAGAAGAGCATTTTGTAGACACGAATTTGCCTTTGCTGCTGACATTTAAACTTAGTGTCTGTCCCTAACCTCATGCTGCACTCGCTCCTTCCCGCTTTACGGATCTGGCTGTAACTAATAAGAATGACACTCTTTATAAAGGCTACTTACATGTCTAAGAAAACGGATGTCTGAAATTTTAAAAAGTTGCATAGCTAAGTAGTATAATTTTAACTCTGAAGGAAAATTTGTTCAATAATCTTATCTTATTGGTACAAAACTGATGTCATGATAGTTTCCCTTTTGTCTTAAAATTTCTAGATCTACCGTAGAATGTCTAATCAAGTTCTTTTTTTGCAAAGAAAGAATTAAATGCAGACTTTTTTGTTTTTAATAAAAATGTTCTCAAGTTAGATTATTTTAAAATGATAATGTATTTTATCAGAAACAGGACAATCCTAAAGGGAGACTATTTTCTCTACAGCTTTCACATGAAACTTTCTAAATTGGGAAGCAGTGACTGAGACAAGGACACTGGGCTTAAGAGGACTTGAGAAGCTCTTTATGTCTTCTTACTATGACCATTACAGAGAATAGCAGCACCCACAAATTATTCTGGGGGAATGTGGACACAGGAGTGGAGAGGAACTGATGGGGGTTGGGAGGGCCAGAGAAGCCGGGTGACAATAACCCAGAAAGAAAATTAAATGGGTCTGAACTAGCCAGTAGAGAAGTGGGAAGGGTAAGGGACAGACGAGCCTGTGAGATTATCAATATTACCTTTAGGTGAGCACCTTTAAGTGAAGCACTCACTATATGCCAGGCACTGGGCTAAACATGTTACATGGGTTATCTTCACTTATTCCCTGTCAGGATTGTGCTAAAGTATTGTTTCCACATTTTGCAGATGCAGGTACTAAAGCTAGAAGAGACGAAATAACTAACCCTGAGGTTATGTCATGAAGTCATGTGTCATAAAGGTTGTGTCATGAAGTGTCATGTGTCAGCTCTCGTGGTCTGACTCTACAGCCCACGTTTACACATAACACTGCAGTGGTCTTTGCTCAGCATCAGAAAGATACGGTTGATAGGGCTTATCAACTGTGAGAAATGAGGTGTGAGGGTCAGAGGGTCAAGGGTATCTTATGATTCTGTGGAAAAAATGGATAAATTTAAAAATACTTATTAATAAATAAATGTTGTTATTCCTTGACAGAGATGTCAGAAGATAATTTTCAAAAAAGGTAAAATTTTGACTCTCATCATAAAATGGACACCTGTTAAAGATTTTAGTCGATTTGTTATTAAAGATAACTGGTAAGGTGTTATAACCAATTTAAAAGAAAATCTAAAGAACAGACACACATGTATAGATCGATAATATTTAAATGAATATGCAAATAAAAACAAAACTGGATTTTTCCACAGTGGAGAAGGGAAGCCAATTAAACCTCTACTGGACAAAATCTACATATCTATAGATATGAATTATTTGGTATGGCTATTAGTTATCTATAGTTCACTGAGTTGTTATATTCCCATAGAATAAAAATCAGATAACTCCATAGGATGTGCTTAGTCAGTGCATGATTATTGAATGAAATACACTGCAAAGAAGAGGAGGGTGACACCAGCTGTGGGTAGTGGGGCTGCTTGGGAAGGTAATGAGGTTAACTCTGGACATACTGCTTTTGAGAAGCTCATGGCATAGTCTGGTGGAAATGCCCCATGAGGAGCAAGGCCTATGGTTTAGAAAAAAATAAAGCAAGCAACGGGGACACGCATCCTGCTTGTTAATGATAGTGATAATTTATTGAACTCTTACCTTGTACAGTACTTGTGCCAAGTACTTTATGTGGACCATGCCATTTAATCCTTATAACACCCTTATGATGTAGGGTGTCATAACTTCCATGTTATAGAAGGAAAAACTATGGCTTAGCAAAAGTAAGCTACCCACTCAAGGTCACATGGCTAGTAAGTGGCAGACCCCATGCTCCTAAGCACTGGGCTTGGTTCTCTAAGCATCCCTCACGGAGGGACATGTTGAAAGATCCAGAGCACTGTGTATGAGAAGATAGACACAAGACTGGACCAGCAGGAGGTACCGTTATAGACGTTAAAAAGAATCTCAGAAGATGTAAAATCACCCTTGAAGTGAAGTACCTCAGATGCTCTTCTGATTCCAGTGGTGTGCAAGAAGCAGAGTGAGCCTGCCAAGGTGTTCCCCTTGTTTCCTCTTTTGCTAGGTATCTGGGAACTAACCAAAGATACTGCTTCCCAGTATGATGTATGGGACAACTTTCAGACTGGGAAGGGGACACCTTTCTTTCTATTGAGTCTGTTCTGTACTATGACTGTAGAGTAGGCCTAGCATAGCCATAGTCAGAAAAGAAAAAGGGATAAACAGGGGAAAAGATTCATGTGGAGGTCAGACCCATGGATTCAGAAACATATAGATATACATGAAGGGAAAGACATGAATTCCTAGACACAGTGGGACAGACACATGATAGAGAGACCAGCAGACAGATGTCCACATACATTTGTATGAAGAGTGAGAAAGGGAGAGAGACCTATAGATACTTTCATGAAGTGACATTCTTAGTAATATGACTTTCATGATAACACCACTGAGACTATTTTTTTGTTGTTTTTGTTGTTGTTGCGGTTTCTCACTCTAGACTGGAAGGCAGTGGCACGATCATGGCTCACTGGGCTCAAGCGATCCTCCTTCCTAAACCTTCCAAGTGCTGGGACTATAGGTTCATGCTGCCATATTTGGCTAATTGTTTTGATATTTTGTGGAGATGAAATCTGGTTATGTTGCCCAGGTTAGTCTCAAACTTCTGGGCTCAAGCAATCCTCCTACCTCGGCTTCCCAAAGTGCTGCAATTACAGACGTGAGCTACCACACTCAGTCAGAGGCTACTAAAGTCATTCAGACTTTGGAACCTGCAAGCTTAAATGGTAAAGAGCCTTGGATGTATGTTCTGGAGACTCCTGTTCTGACTCAGCCACTTATTACCTCTGTTACCTTGGGCAAATCAATGACATCCCTTTCTCTGAGTTTTCTTACTTGCTAAATTGTGTAGTACAATTGTCTTCTCAACCAAATTGTTATTATTGTGAGGATTAAATGAGATAATGGTTGGCACTTCGTTAATTTTGAAGTAATATGAAATATGCAGTAATGACTGCGATTGTCTTTAGGTGTGTTACCCCTTTACATGGTGCATGTTGCTGTGCTGTTGAAATAAATGAAGACAGAGCTTGCGATAGCAAGACTTCAGCCACCACCACTAATGTTTGGCATAGATTCAAAGACAGCCAGGGGAGTTTTTTTTTAAGTGATAAAAAGGCTTTGCGTATACCCCCATTAGCAGTTATTGGCATGGGAAAGGTGGAAGTGAGTTAATTAAAAACAGGACGTCGTATGGGACTGGTTTGGGAGTTTATTTGGCTTTCTTGGTTGGTCCTGAGTTAGAAACAGGAACAAAAATCAGAGAAGCTACACTCAGCCAAATCCTGACTGTTCTGTGTTGTTCAGTTGCTGTGGATGGTCTGATCACTGACTGTACGTACATTCAGTCCCACTTAGTAGCTACCATTAGGCTCAGGTGCCAGCTGTGTCCTCATGGCTTGCCATTGTGCCTAGGGAGTTTGCCTTGCCCATCTCACCTTGGCACTAAGCTTCCCCCCAGCCAGCTTTGTGAGGAGTGCCAAAACATCAGCTCTGCTTCCTCAGAGAGAAGAGCATTTCCAGGAGTGATCTAGATCGGATCAGCGGGCAACTTTTCATCATCAGTTTCTTTTTTTTCATTTTAAAGATGTGGGGTTCAATTCAGGGTTAGGTATACAAATAAATGGTCCTTGTACAGGTAAAGCTTGGGCCTGATTTTGGTCCCCACCTCACCTGGTTTGAGATCAAGTACCTTATTAATAAAGTGTGACCCCTTCCTCCCCTGGCAGTTTCCCACTACTGTCAAACCCTTTCTTGTAATAGTATGATAATTGTTCAGAGTCCACTTATGAGTGAGAACATGTGGTACTTTCATCCTAAGTTTCTATGCCAAGGGGTGAAATAGGTCAGGAGGCAAGGTAGGAAATGGAATAATATTGAGGAATAAGCAGAGCAAACCCACGTGGAGATGCAGCCGCATCTGTGCTTACCTACAGAGCTCACTCCTGCCTGACTCCTTAGTTCCTGAATCCCCCCACATCCAACCTGTGGCCCTCTCTGTGGGGTGAGCTTTGCCACCCAAACCCACCAATGAGGCAAAGTGAAGGTCAACCTCTCCTGGCCGGGTCACATTATCATTGGATGCGACTGTGAGATGGGATGGGTCTAGTTCGGTCACAAACTGCTTTTGACACAGGGTTAGCTTTTGCTGCTCTTTTTCCTCCCTGTTTTCTCTTTCCGAAAAGATTCTTGGCTGTGCTCTTTTCTAGTGTATTCCAATGGAGTCTGATTGGTTCTGCTTGACCCTTTAAGAGGGGGCGGCTCCATTGCCTCTTCAGCAGTGTTATCAAGGTGGGTCCCTTCAGGCGATCTTCTCCCCTTGGCTGCAGGAGGCCGGCTCTCAGAGTCCAGGGAGCTGGTTGTTTTCTATGAAGTAGATCTCATTTGGGTCTTTGGCATGCCTGCTGGAGTACTAGTTTTTTTAATAGAGTGTGATCCCAGGGAATGAGCAGGCAGATATATTCCTTTGGAATCTGTCAAACTGACTTGCTGAATGCCCTATCCTTTTATGAGCTTTATTCATAGACTCTTTATTCTCTTCTTTCTTTCCCCAACCCTTAAAAAGAGAATAAAAGACCACTTGAAACAATCAGTTTCTAGGTTTCTTTTTTCTTTTTCTTTTTAATCAGCCAGTTCTGTAAGAGTACCATTTTAGTACAGCCCAACCTTTGTGAAACAGGGGGTTTTAGTTGAGACCTATGAAAATAGTTCACATGGGGCAGCCAGGGAAGGGAGGGGTGGCCTTCTCTGTCTGGATATGGCTTATAGCTGTGAAGGCATTGCTGCTGAAATAGAGGAATCAGGGTACTGTAAATCCACTTTCTGCGTCTGCCATTTATCAAATCACTTACTTATAGGAAAATCAGGAAAATAGCCACAAGCAGAGTCAGAAAGCTGAAGAGTTTAAATACACTTGCAAAGGGAGAGGGGGATTCTTGGACAACTCGAGTTTTGGTGACCTTGAATGTTCGGTCCCACTGAGTCATGATGGCTTTTCTGGCTCCTTCCCATTTCCCTGGACCAGTCAGGCGGAACTGGTATGGTGAGCACGGGCCAAAGAAGACAGTCAGAGCCAGGCATGGATCCGTCAGGAGCATGGAGAACAGGTTGGGTTTTGCGTTGATATAGGTCAGGAGTTCGTCTATGTATGTGATATAATCTGATTGCAAAGCCTTGCAATAGTGTAAGCCAAACATTTATGAGAGAAAGATTGGGGGTGGGGGGAAGGGATGACAACAAAATAAAATAATGATAATTTTAGAACAAAGTGCCCAAAACAAACAAATGCTGCTGCAACATTTGGAATGGTTTCTGGGTTCTCCCCTTTGTGCCCAGAGCTACCCTATGGCCTCAAGCTATTTCTCAAATACAAGATTGATACAGAGACCCGCTAATATCTGTCCCTATTGCCACAACCCCTAGAGAAGGGCACGGCAAGGGTTCATTCAACTGCTCCTGCACATTCCTGAACACATTATTGAGAGTCTATGAACTCCCAGTAAGTAGCTTCAGGGGATCCTTGACTTCCTTGCAGCCTGCTCCAAAGATGCAAATCCCTATTTACTCTCTTTCTTAATAGTCATGGGTATGAACAATTGTAAGTCTTGTGATTTGCATTATTTTGCATCAGTATAATCGTAAGTCTTGTGATTTGTATAACTTTTGCAATGCATGATGTCTTAGGCCTTGTAAACTTCCTTTACTCTAAATGTAAACTTAAGTTGTATACAATGTTCTGCTGGTCACATGGCTAATGTATAGGTACTGACAATTCTAGACTATAAAAGTGGACTGCGAAGCCTGAAGGGTGGGTAGAATCATTTTAGAAAGACCTGTGTTCCCTGGATTCAAGTTCAGAAATAAACTTCTTTCTACCAGTTCCCTGCCCTTTTGATTCATTGGTATCAAGGGAAAGCAGCCGAGTGTTACTCGGACCATAACAAAATGAGCCCCTTAAGAAGATATTTTATACATCTGGCTTTTAATGGGTGCTCTGAATGCTCATGATACACCTAGTATTTCTTTAGTTCTTTTGTGAAATGATTAACAATTTCTAGAGTAAAATATGTTTTGCAATTTAAAGATATTTCTAAAATCCAGTTATTATTGGATTTGTATAATGTGAAAAGTCACAAAAAATCCATAGGGTGGAATTCCCTGTGACGCTGGTATTAGGCCCTAAACTGGTTGGCTGACCTGTGTGACAGGAAGTCTTTAGATTGTATAGTAATTGTAGCTGACTGTCTCTTATGCTGGAGTCCCATACTGGAGATCAGGTCGTATCCCAGGTTGAGAAACATCTAAAATGCTTTCATTGTTTTGGAATTTGGAACTTTAACAAGGAAAGGTCAACACGTGAAGTTTGGGAATGTATATGAATGAGAGAAATGACAGATGACACGTTCTTTAAGTGCAGTGATTTTAAAACATTTTTTTCCTGCCACAGAACCTTTTTTTAAAAGTGGAAATGTATATCAAAGCCCAAAACAACTAAGCAGGTAAAACAGTAAAGTAGATAAAATCAGAAATTTGTTGTTTGGACTGGGAGCGAGAGTGGAGGGCCAAGACCCTTCTCCGCAAGCCATCTGCTTTGCATTGTCCCTGCCCTGGAGCAGGAGCCACAGAGCAGAGCAGAAATGGTTCTCCTATAGAGAAATGGTTAGCAAATGTACTCTGAAGAAGGACAGATGGTTAATGCCTTAGGTGTTGAGGGCAACATTACAGCTTCCATCTCAGTTACTCAGCTTTGCTCTTGTACCATGACGTGCCATTGGCACTGTGCAAATGAATGAGTGTGGCTGTGTTCTAGTAAAACTTTATTTATGGCCAATGTGATTTAAATTTCATATAACTTTCACATCTCACAAAATCTTTTTCTTCTTTTCCCCCACAGCCATTTAAAAATAAGAAGCAGGCCGGGCTCGGTGGCTCAGCCTGTAATCCTGTGCTTTAGGAGGCCGAGGTGAGTGGATTGCCTGAGCCCACGGGTTCAAGACCCGCCTGGGCAACTTGGCGAGACCTCATCTCTACAATAAATCAAAAACTAGCTGGGCATGGTAGCGCGCGCCGATAGTTCCAGCTCCTTGGAAAGCTGAGGCTGAAGGATCGCCGGAGTCCAGCAGGTCGAGGCTGCGGTGGCTGGAGCGGGAGCACTCCAGTCTGGGCAACAGAGTGAGACTCCAACTCAAAAATAAATAAATAAAATAAATAAATAAATAAAAATAAGAAGCAAAAACAGCAATCTGAATAAAAACAATCGCGCTGATAAATGTGTTGAATGGATGAATGAGCAGAGCAGACACTTCAGGTGTCAGAGTGGATAACCACAAATGTTTGTCTGCTGATTATGGAGAAGGTATGGAATAGCGTACTGGGCAAATGAGGGTCTATTATATGGCCCTTGGTTTGGAATGCAAAGCCCCTGTGATGTGAGATAACCATGGTCGGAAGTTGAGGCAGGGTATTCAGTGTAGGTTAGGCATAGATAAGTTTCTTATAAGCAGTTTTAGAATAGAGAAAGCATTCAGACATTTTTCCTTATCACATCAGTCCTGACAACCCTGTGGCCTGGAATATGGACTTGTCAATCCACCCCACTCCCTCAACTCATCAAAGAAAAGTCCTTCAAGGTATAGAAATGGTAACCAGCCCACCTTCATGGTTTAACATAATAATCACTAAAGGTCTGTGCTCCTGTCATAGGCAAAATCATGTTCCTGTTTGGGGGAAAGCCACCCTTTAGGTGGAGAGAAGGTAAACTCTCAGGAGCAGATATCTGAAGCCCATTCTCTTTAGCATGGTGATTGTTGTGTCGCTATATCAAGCTAACCATTTCTCTATAGGACAGGCTTCCATTCTGCTCTGCTCTGTGGCTCCTGCTCCGGGACAGGGACAATGCAAACCAGGGGGCTTGTGGAGAAGGGTCTTGGCCCTCCACTCTCGCTCCCAGTCCAACCAACACATTTCTGGTTCTATCCACTTTACTGTTTTGCCTGCTTAATTGTTTTGGACTTTGATATACATTTCCACTTGTAAAAAAGGTTCTGTGGCAGGAAAAAGAAATGTTTTAAAATTGCTGCATTTAAGGTATGTGTTATCTATCATTTCTCTCATCCATATACATTCCCAAACTTCATGTGTTGGCCCTTCCTTGTTAAAGTTCCAACTTTCAAAACAATGAAAGCAAAAGCACAGTCTTCCTCCAAGATGCCCACGCATGCCTTAGCATGTTTCTCTATCTCTCTCTAATAAATTCTGTTTTAAAGCTATATTGGCTGCTCTGTAATTCTTTTTAGTAGCGAGTCAAAGAACTCATGAGCATTGGGCTGTGCCCCACTCAGCCACAAAGCAATGATTCTGGGGACATTCAGACTTCTCAGTCTTCCTTTCTTTCCTCTCTTCTTAAATAGGCTCTCCTAGTATTTTTCTCTAAGTCTTGGATGCTTCTTTCTTCAATGTGACTCTTCTTCTTCTTCTTCTTCTTCTTTTTTTTTTAGTGAGGAAGCAGGATTTATTGAGAGGATAGAAAAGTTTCAACAGTGGGAGGGGACCCAAAGGCCTTGTCTGTCAATGTGACTCTTAGCTCTCTGCTATGGTTTTATCAACTTCAGTCATAATTCAAGAAGGATGTATAAGTGGTTAACTTACCCACTGTGCTTGTTTTCTTTCCTTACATTAACTTCCTCTATCATGACACTTGGTGGTGGTAACTTATTCACACCTATAAGATAAAAAACAACAACAACAAATGCTGTTAAACTTTAGGTCTGGCTGTTTACTTATGGATAAAGACACTTTGCTACTGCTCTCTTTTCATTTCTAGCACCCAGCTACTCCTCTATTCTCCTGGCAAAAGCTTGAGCAGCCTGAGCTGACCGGTGGTGTATGCTCCTGGCAATAGTGCCATCAGCGAGAAGATAAGTGTCTGGTCGTCTCCCTGGTTGTTTAGTACCTCAGAACCTCACAACTGGTTTGACTGAATTTTGTCACTCCATTGCTTGAATTTTGATTGAACCAGCCGATTCAGTCAACTGGCAGAACTGTTAACTGTTATTTTGTCTTAGTCAAAATAACAAGTTGTAGGGCACAGTGGTACACACCTGTAGTCCCAGTTACTTGGGGGACTGAGGCAGGGAAGATCTCTTGAGGCCAGAAGTTTGAGGCTGCAGTGTGCTATGAATGAATTTGTGAATAGCCGCTGCACCCCAGCCTGAACAACATGAGACTCTATCTAAAAAAAAAAAAAAAAGAAAAGAAAGAAAGAAAGAAAAGAAAAGAAAAAAAACATCAGGTAGGCATAGCTTATATTTTTGACCTCTGATTTATCATTTATGATGGTAATGGTATCATTATGATAGCATAATTCAGTGAACAACAGAATGGGTTCTGTTATTTTAAGTGGGAACTAAGTCTCAAATTTTCCAGTATCCAAAAATCACATGGCAAACCAAAAGTGCAGGCCGCACCATTTCTCAGACACGCACCTTTCAGGACTTGAGCAGCCCATCGAGCTTGTGTTTCTCCTGTGGGTATCACGGAGCCCAAGGCTTTGATGAGGCCAATGACAGCCAGGGTTGGTTTCTGCAGATGGGCGGGGAAGACATACTTGTACAGCGAGGCCTGGCCATCCTCAACTTTCACTACAAACTCATCTAGGAAGGGGAAAGCAAAGGTGTATCCAGTGGCGAAGACAATGATATCAATGGATTCCTCCTTTGGAGTGTTTTTAAATATGACAGTGTGCTCCTTCACCTCCTTTATGCTTGGCCTGATGGACACTTTCCCAGTGATAATATGGCCTGGAAGCTCGTCATTTAGCACAAACTCTTTCAGCTGAATCCTAAACAAAAGCATGAACAGGGTTGAGATCTGGTGGTGAACAGCATGGCCAGTCCTCCCTCCTCCTCAATTTCCTCTCTTCATTCCGGGGCCCTCTCACTGGTGGACAAAAACTGCGAGTCTTGGGAGAAGTTACTTCTGTGGAAGAAGTCCATGAATGTTCAGGAAGGATTTAAAATATGTGTGCCATTTATGAGAATTTGGAAGCCTGGGCGGAGGCCAGAGCTTCCTCTAGTTCTGTTTCTCTTGCTGATCTTTAGCATTCAGCCGTCCCTGTCAAGCTAGAGAAAGCTGAACACTGAGGTGCTACCAGGGAAACCAGGGACTTCTCCATCTGGTTAGAACTGCTGGCAGCTCTGTCTAGTCCCTCTTTCTGGGAAGCAGTTATGTCGGAAAACACATGCATGTGTTTGAAGGAACAAGTGCAGAACCAGCCTTTTCTGGTTATACCATTGGGATCACAAGACAGTTTGAGAGTTGAGCCATTTTGGGTTGTGGTGAATGTCCAGGAAGAGATCATGTGGTAAAGTGGACACAACCCTGGAGCAGGAGATAGGAAGATTGGCTTCTTATTCAGATGTCCATACTTAATAGAGCTTAGACGAGTCATAAAGTCCCTTAGTCTCTATGGGCTTTCTCCTGTTCATCTATAAAATAAGGATGTTAACACTTGCTGTCCTTAGTTTGCTGGGCAGGATGAAGGGCATATGAAATAGCATACATGCAGAAAACTTTGGAAATGGTAAAGGAAGAATGAAATCTGAGAAAGAAAGGACTATAATTCATTGGACTTCTTCTACATGTTCTAAGGCTTATGGAATGAAACCAGATTCCTTAGATCATAAGCCACCATGCAGCCTAGATAAAATGATGGTAGCAGAAGCCCTGCTGGAAAGAGTCAAAGCCTTGCAAAGCCTGGAGGGAGGAATCAAAAGAGTATAGATAAAACATATGGAAGGGAAAAGGGAGACAATAAAGAGAGGGGCAAAAAGAAAGCACAAGTTCATGTGGCTGTGTGGGGACTGGGGTGCCAGCCGATCCCTCCTGGGCCAGAATGAGATCTGGAGGGAGCACAGGCGGGTCTCCGGGCTGCAGTGCCACCTAATAATGGATTTTCACTGTATATAAGCGTAATGAATAAAGAGATGAAACTTTTGGTTCTTGTTAATGGGATAAGTTCCAGTTGCAACTGAAAGGACAGACTGAGATCAAGGACACTGCCACTAGAGAGATGGAGAAGGGCAACTGTGGGGTTCAATTTTTCCCACACAGTGAAGCAAGGCCAGCATGTTGCTTTTGTCAACAAGGTCATAGACAAATCATTCTCTTTTGATTGCTGTAACTGAGATTCAAGTAAGTTGTCAAGGCCGCAAAGCTCACTTACTACCCAATGAGCTTGGGCAAGTGACTGAAGTTTACTAAGCCTCAGTTTCCCCATAATAAAAGGATAATTATCATAATTCTTACCTTAAAATGTTGTTGACAAGGTGGAATGCATAATTTACCTACTGAGCACTTAAGAACAGTTAGTTATGATTCAAGTACCTGTGTATCAAGTGTTCTTTCACAGTGAACCATGTTGCTGTGTTAGTGTCTGGTTTGTATATGTCACTGGAAAGATCAAGGCACCTTCTTCCTATTAGCCCTTGACAGATACATTATATTCACCTGTCTTCTGGCGCTATGCCATAATTTGCATGATCAAACCAGTTGTTCATCTTTCTTGCCGTCAACCAAGTCACAATTGGAGTTGGGAGGGAATTTCTGAGCATGTTGCGAAATCGTGTCATGAACACCATGTCCCATGGGTACCCTGAGTCAAAGACTCTGCTGATCACCCATACCCCTCCAGTGGTGCTGAGGAATACCTGGAAGCAATCAGAAAGATCTCTCGGTTTGACACAGTGAACAGAGCTGGTCCTGCCGGAAACTCTAGAAGTGTCACGAACTGAGAGAACCTGAAAAGTCTGCCACTCTCAGAATACATCCTTGGCAAGATAGCTTTTATTCTTCTAACTCCTATTTTAAAGTTATTCTTTTGAGATAATGGTTTGAGTATCTAGAGTTTTAAAATGCTTTAGAACACATTACTGAACACTTATCTTCCAGACTTGGGATACTATGGCAGTAGGAGCTTAAAGTCTCCTGCAAGAAGACAATGAACAGGCATTTGCAACTTTGTATAGTAACTAGAATTGTAGGGAACAGAACAGGGCGTGCCTCCCTACAAAGGGTTTCAGCACAAACCATGGGCTTAACTGACAGTAAAACTGAAAACCACAATTTGGGCTGGGTGCAGTGGGTCATGCCTGTAATCCCAGTAGTTTGGGAGGCCTAGACAAGAAGATTGCCTGAGCCCAGGAGTTCGTGGGCAACATAGCGAGATCTCATCTCTACAAAAGTCAACGTGAATAGCAGGGCCTGGTGGCGTGTGTCTGTAGTCTCAGGTACTCAGGATGTTGAGGGGGAAGGATCTCCTGAGCCCAGGAGGTTGAGGCTGCCACGAGCCGTGGTCATCATGCCCCTGCAATCCATGCTGGCTGTCAGAGTGAGACCTGGACTCAAAAAACAAAACAAAACAAACAAAATAATCAAAAAACCTACAATTTGTTTTAGTGGATTTTTTTTAAAAAAACATGGTCTGGCTGTTTGAGTTTACCACCTGACTAAGTTCACTAAGCTACATAATAAGAAGCTTTCTGTACAACAGTTAAAAAAAAAAAGAAAATTAATCAACCTGTTGCTTTTCTGATGTGACACAACTGATTTAACAGATTGTTTTCCCCCACAAAACTGGGACATGGTGGCCACTACCCCAGTGTTAGTGCCATATCTATAAAATGAGGTCTCATTCTGTCATCCAGGTTGGAGTCATCTTGGCTCACTGCAGCCTCAATCTTCTGGGCTCAAGCAATTCTCCTGCCTCAGTCTCCTGCCTCAGTCTCCCAAGTAGTGGGGACTACAGGTGCTCACCACACCAGGCTAATTTTTGTATTTTTTGTAGAGATAAGGCCTCGCTATGTTGCCCAGGCTGGTCTCGAACTCCTGGGCTCAAGCAGTTCTCTTGCCTTGGCCTCCCAAAGTGCCGGGATTACAGGCATGAGCCACCATGCCCAAGCTGTTATAGATTTTGTTTGGCCTTATAATGCAGTGGAGCAGGATATAAAATGCTGAAAATATGGTGGCCAGAACTACAGACACATCAGTCATTCTGACATGAGATATTTGCACTGACCTGTCTCTCTGTGTCATAATGCAGAATTGGACCTGACATTTGGGTAGATATAAGTCATGTTCTAAGCCACGGGGAGTTTCTTTGTTGATATATACATGATAAGATGTGTGCTAAAGCACGTTTTCTGACTGAAGAATTTTCCAAGTTATTAGAGAGATGAAAATAAGACTGTGTTACCCTCATGTGGTGGTCATAGTGCGTGAGTCTGTTACTATTTGTTTCAGGACCTCCTTTCTCTTCCTTCAGGATGGTGCCACTAAATTGCTAAGTTTCTTCAAATCAATTAATCAATTTATCAATAAATGACTCAATCAAGTTTTTTTTTTTTCAAAAATCCAGAAAGGAAATATCAAAGTTACATATCCCCAATCTTTTTTTTTTCCACAGCTATTTCACTCTTGCAACTATTGGTTTAATTATTTACACTCCCTTATTTGCTAGCTGTTTTTCCCACAACTATATGTTCCATGACAGTGGGGATCTTGTTTTATGGTTGTGTATGTTCAGTGCCTGAAACAATATTCAGCACATCAAAAGCCAACAATTAATACATGTTAGTTAGCTGACTGGCTTTCAGTGACTTTATAGAATAATTGAAAAGAAGGTACATACTATAAAATGTAACTAGTGGTACTGAAAAATTAAAATGTGCCGACTGAGGAGTGCAACTTGCAATAGTACATACATATGGAATAGGGAGAGATCACTTTGTGTGGGGTGAGATGTCTGGGAGCGTGGAAGTAGATTGTAGCAGGAAAGAAAATGGCTCTCCAGAGTGAGAAAAACAGGGTGAACAAAGCGGTGACACACCGGCATGGGAAAGGGCTGTGGGGCACCTGCTTGGTATGCAGGAAATAGTAGAGGGGTAAACATTAAAATGGCAGATTTGGGCAAGATTACAGATAACACTATGGTGCACAGCTGTTACATCTGCAGTTTATTTTTTTTTCAGGTAAAGGAAGTTATTAGAGGTTTCTCATCATGAGAGTATCATAATGAGAGCAGGTTTTTCCAAGGATTTGTTTGTTGGTGGTTGGTGTCTGGATGGCTTGTCATGAGTGGGTGGATGGATGTGGGCAGGGGTACAAGGGATTCAGGGTGGAGCCAAAATCCTGAAAAGCCTGGAGGCAGGAGGTAGAAGAGGACAGTTAGGAGCATGGGCTCTGAGTCAAAGAGACATGGGTTTGAGGATTGGCTGTACCTGCTGCTAGTGGTGTGACTTTAGGCAGGTACTGTAACCTCTCTAAGCCTTGGTTCCTCATGTATAATCAGGAATGCTAACAGTACCTAATTCAATTGTTGTTGTTGTGTTTTGAGTTGAGACTTCACTCTGTTGTTCAGGCTGGGGTGTAGTGGCGTGATCACAGCTCACCATAGCCTCAATCTCCTGATCTCAGGCGGTCCTTCCGCCTCAGCCTCCTGCGTAGCTGGGACTACAGGCATGCACCACCGTACTCAGCTAATTTAAAACATTTTATTTGTAGAGATGAGGTTTCCCTATGTTGCCTAGACTGGTCTTGAACTCCTGGGCTCAAGCAATCCTCCCTCCTTGGCCTCCCAAAGTGCTGGGATTACACCACACCCAGCCAGGTTTTGTTTGTTTGTTTGTTTTGTTTTTTGAGTTGGAGTCTCACTCTGACACCAAGACTGGAGTGCAGTGGCATGCTCCCAGCCACCACAGCCTCGACCTGCTGGGCTCCAGTGATCCTTCCACCTCAGCCTTCCAAGTAGCTGGAACTACAGGCGTGCACTACCACGCCCGGCTAATTTTTTGTAGAGATGAGGTCTTGCCAAGTTGCCCAGGCGGGTCTCAAATCCGTGGGCTCAGACAATCCACTCACCTCAGCCTCCCAAAGCACTGGGATTACAGGCTGAGGCACCGAACCCGGCTCAGTTGGTTGTTTTGATGATTGGCTGAAGTAATGCAGTAAAAAGCCTTAGGCACAGTGCTTGTCACAGTAGCCCCAATAAATATGAATTTTTCTACAATTTTTATTTTGAGGACAATGTAGTAGCTTTGGTGTGAGGTGGTGTGAACCTGATGAAGGCAGTGGCAAGTCATTGGAAAGAAAGAGAGAGATGGGAGAAAATAAAAACCGGCAGAATTTGCTGACTTAAGGAGCTGAGTAAAGAAAATATATCATGTAGATCTAGTTGGATGGCTGGGAAGATGAAAGAAAAGAGGACAGAGAAGTTGGTTTTGGAGGAAAGATAACAATTGGAATTCATATTAAAATTTATGAATATTCAATAAAAAAGAAATGCTTTGACGATCTGTTGTGTGCATGCTAGGCATTTCTGTTCTTTAACATTTATCATGTTGTCAAATACCATTTGTTTGAGGCACCATCCTAACATGAAGCCCTTTATTAAGTAGCATTGAGAACAGTACCTTTTTTGCCTGATGGCTGGCCTCCACAGCAATGTCTGTGCCAGAATTTCCCATTCCAACCACCAGAACTCTCTTATCCTTAAATATATCTGGATGCTTATATTGTCGACTATGAAAGTACTGGCCTTTAAAGGCACTTATACCTGTAGGAAAAAAAGAGAAGTAAAATTGAGAATTTACAGTATCAGAGAATGAAACATTAAATGTTTCAGTTGATGACATCCTTTGGACAGATGATTTAGGTTGTTTTGACTAGCATTCTCAAGTTTGAGGGAATCTGAAATATTAATAAATGATTTTATAATGCATTAGCAGGTAATTATTTATTGAATAGGGTGATTGCTCCATCTCCCTGACAGACTTCCAGTTTTACTTACCAGAAGATTAACAACTAAGCTGAAATATTGTGGCATGAAGACATATTAAGCAACTGTATAAAAAGTCACTATCATTTTAAAGGTTTATAGAAGTCAATGGAACAATAATATCCTATTTATTACAAGCTTCTCACACTCAAGGAGCAAGAACAAAGAAGTTTAATGGAATTGTGAGTCAGTGACGCTATTCAGCAACTTTTTGGCCATCTGCTATGTGTGTGGCATGGTGCTAGATGACGTGGAGAGAATGGGATAAACGAAATATTGTCTCCATTCACAAAGATTGATGTGAGCTGGGGAAGTTCACTGAGAGGTTTGCCTTGGTGCCTGACTGAAACTCAGACTGGGTTTGCTGAGTTGGCCGGAGTTGACCCAGAGAAAAGGGATTACATTAGTTACACCAGGATTCAATCTACTGGGCTAACTAGATAGCACATCGCAGGCAGTGATGCCAAATTTCACTGAAACATCAAACGTGAATGGAGAGTGTTTGAAAATACCCTCAAGGCCATGGTGCACAAGTAATAGGAACTAAGCAAAGAACTTGTTTTTCTCTAGAAAAAGTGCCGAGACTTCTAGATTTTCAGGATAAATATATGGCCTTGCCAAGGTCTGGTGGCACCTTGAATCAATAGAAATCAATAGAAATCGAACATGAGTCTTAGTAAAAACCTAACCACAATTCAGAATATTTAGAATGTAGCAAGGATGCAACCAAATTCAAATATTAACTCAGCATGGGAGCCCAGGATAGAACAGAGAAAAGAGAGAAGAAAAGAGATGGAAGAGAGAGAGAGATGGAAAGGCCTAAGGAGACTCACACATTATCTCTGGATCTGGTATTATTTTAGATTTTCTCTTGATCAGGCTGTTTGGGGTCACAAATGGACAAAAATGACACTCTGTGGCTATGTCTCTTATTAGATGGATACTTTCCCCTCTTATTTCACAGAAAGGCAAAGTATGAACTTCCATTAGGTGAATGTGACTGTGTTAATAAACACTAAAGACCAGAATGTATATCCCTGAATGAAAAAAGGTAGTCATCTTGGGAAATTATACATTTATGCTGTGATATCTATTATTTTACTAAGACTTTTAGAGACAGCTCCTTTGGAATTGCTTCTAGAGCTTGTGACACATTTTAGAATATCTTAGATGAATTTGAATTTTTGTAACAGTTAGCACCCATCCACATACTCCTAGTATGTGCAGACTAAGCAAGTCCGTTGCAAGGCAGGGAGGACGATGACGGGGGTGGGAGAACTCCTTTTCAAGTCTAAAATCACAGAATTTTAGAGTTCAGAGACATCTTAAAATTTATTTAGCTGGGGATTTCAAATTGTTAGCGGTATAACAGATTTTAAGAAATCTTGTAGAATGCTTCTTGCTTGATTTGTGATGTGTCCCGTTGGGCAAAGTGATTCAAGTTCCTCAATTTGTGGGTGAAAAGACTGAGGCTTAGAAAGGTTAAGTGGGAGACCAAGATTATAAACTGGGTAGTTGTTCATGCATCCTGGGTCTCAAGCTCATCTATGCAAACCGAGTCATTGACTCAGTTGCTTTCAGGTTTCCTTTATCTTAATCTGATATGACTTGTCTAACTTCTGGGAGGCAGATGCAGGTCCATGGGAAGTATGTGAGTTTACTGTAAGACGAGCATTGATATCACTCCATATCATATGTAGACTGATTTCTCCACTGGACTCCATAAAACTCTATTCATTCTTCCAATACAGGCTACATGTTTTCTTATCTACTTCTATGTTCTTAGCACCTAGTAATATACTGTAAGTGCTGAGTGAATAGTTTACTCCCTATGCCAAGGAACTTTATGGATTCTTGGAGTGACCAGGCACTTCTTCCTTGGAGTTTAGAGTGGATGGTAGCTCAGGGCTTTGCTCTGCAGCCAACAACTGACAAAGGGTTGGGTTGTCTTGTGTGAAGATGAGAGTCCGCCACTAAATGTGTTCCAGCAGAGGCCATTAAGTCCCTCAGAGTTGTTGGAGAGTTATTTCCTGCATTGGGAAGAAGACTGAACGTGGTTCTTTCCAATTTAATCATTCCATTCTATGACAGTTTTCAGGATATGCTTTATCCTAGTTGGACCTGATTTGAGTGACCTTGGGGGCAGATTCAGGACAATGGAAGGCACGTGCATCTATTGGCAGAGCTTGGGATCACTCCTGGTCATCTCTAGATGACATGGAGAAAAATTTCTTCGTTTTAACTTTTTGAATACTTACTGCAGATGAAATAAACCAAACCACTGCATTGTCTATTCTATTGAATCGAAAACCATTTAAAAGTTAGCATAGATGAACATGCATCATGGTTGCAAAGGCCAGATAAAGAAAC
Organism: Tarsius wallacei; assembly: GCA_963574415.1. Lineage (NCBI taxonomy): Eukaryota > Metazoa > Chordata > Mammalia > Primates > Tarsiidae > Tarsius > Tarsius wallacei. The sequence goes on along the minus strand of CAUYQG010234762.1, from coordinate 3,797 downwards.
TGAGCCCCAAAAATGACTTAACTTGCCTCCTGAGACTAATCTCCCTGCTGTCTATTGATATAGTGCCATAAGCCTCTGATCTAGCTCATTGTTGTTACTCATATAGAACAGACAAATGGAAAAAAATTAAATTATTTTCTCCTTTTATTCACAGTTGACCTTTGTAGTCCCTAAGCTCATTTTTGGCAATGTGCAGCTGCTGCAATGTGTCTAAGCATCCCATGTCCTGGAGCACATTCTGCCAGTCACTTAAGGAGGGACTCTGAAGCTCAGTGAAGCATAAAATTGCTTCCTAATATTCATTTTGCTCTTCTCTACTCATAAATTGTTTGGAACAAATGAAACCCGAAAACTGGCTAGAGAGGGCTAGTTAGAAAACAACTCTTGTTACTTCACAATTAATGATTTAATGGAACAACCATAGGAATTCACTCCCAAATCAAGATGGCTCCCATGAAGAAACTTAAGTTTAGGTGGAGAAAATGCTGTACCTGGGAAGGAATCCAGTGGTAGATAAGGGTCGGTAAGAAAACCAGTGCAGACCATTACAGCGTCAAAGATGGCAGATTCTTGCTTCCCCTCCTGGAGAGTGACCACCTTCCATTGGCCAGAGACAGCAAAATCTGGGCATTTTGTTACACTGCAGACTCTGGTCTGAAAAAAGAATCACAGGATTATCAGTTGTCAAGTTTTTATTAAAGGCCTACTAGTTGATGTACCAGTTGATATTTCAACAATTCTAGAACACAGACTAAACTTAATTAATAGGCATAACCCTAGAACCCTAATCAGATGATCAGGCTAGTCATGATTTAATGGATGGAAGTATTCTAAGCTTGGAGGGGTACCTAAGAGAAGTGTTAACATCCAAAGGTTGGAAGTGATTTGCTCAACTTTTCACAGCAAGTGAGAGAACCAGGATGTAAGCTAGGTTTCTGATGTCTTTCTCATTATTCTTTCCATTATGCAACCTTTATTTCTCACAGGGCTGTCTCTTTAACATTGGTTCAGATGTGGATACTACGCATTTGAAAACAAGAGCTGATCCCGTGTCTTAGCTTGTGGGGTTTTCTAAAATATGTTACTGAAGTTTTCCAGAACTAGAGAGCTATTATAAAGTGCTAACCATATGGTTTGAATTTGTTGGGAGTGGTACACCACATTTCAAATAGTCTTTTTCTTCTTATTTTTCTTTTCTTTTTGGGGGGTTGGAGTGGAGATAGGGTCAAGTTATGTTCCCCAGGCTGGTCTCAAACTCCTGGCTTCAAGTTATCCTCTCATCTCAGCCTGCCAAGTAGCTGGGATGAGAAGAGCACACCACTGCACCTGTCCAGTACTACATTTTGATTTGATAAATATATGTACAATCAACCTAATACGAGTCAAATTTGAAAGCACAAATTATTCACTGACCAAGAAGCTTTGCTGCCTTTCTTTCCTTTCCAGTGATAGGCTTCTCGAGTCCCTCTTAGTGAGTTCACTGTTTGGTTTGAATTTGAAGTGCTTATTGGATTTCTACATTTGTATTAGCAACTCTACTTTTTCTAAAAACAAGCTTTCAGTTCATTTTAAACCTTTAAAAATAAAATTTATGCAATTATTTATTTCAAAAATTTATTTCTAATAATACAAATAATAAATGTTCACCATTCAAATTTTGGAATGCATAGAGAGAAATAAAAACAAAAGTCAACCACAGCCCACCTCTTAGAGACAGCTGCTTGTGTGTACTTTTTGAAACTTTTATGAATACATAGCTTTATAAAAGATTGTCTTTAAATGGTCTTGGGCAGCATGTAGTAAAGGAAATGCTTCAGATTTAGAAATTCTGATGTGTTTTTAGAAAATATTTTTGTGGGTTATAGCCATTCACAATGATCATGCTTTATTTTTGCTGTCCCATGAAAAATAAAGAAGTGGGATGAACTATTTCTTGGAAATCTGTTTAGAAGGACTCTTAAGATGGGGCTGTGAGTCTTACTTGACCCTTGTTTTGGTCAACATTCGTGTTGCTTTCTGTGCATAATTCCATATGAAGTCCTCATCTTCCCCATCTCTGATAGGGGAGAGAGGTAGGAGAAGAGAAATATGGATTTTCGTGTGTTTCTTGAAAAGGGAGTAAAAGAAGAAAAAAGAGGGGACAAAGGACATGTTCATTTGCCCCTGTTCTTTGCCTTTCTCCTGTCTCCAATCTCTGAAATGGAAAAGGAAGGGGGCCTAGGAGACGCCCAATTTATTCCCAAGAATATCTGGAAAGGATTTCCTTTACACAGCGAGGCTTTCTTGTGTATGGGCCATTGCACATGCCTATTCCTCTGAAGAGATAGTTGGGAAGAAAGACCCGAGAGGCTGGTAAGAGTTCTCAGTATCCCTTTCCCCACGTGCATTTGGCCCAAGCTGAAAATGTGGCTTGATATTTTTAAGCCCTTTAGGAGACTTGCATGTAAGAATTACAAACTTAGATATTATGCATGTGAGTCTTTATACAAGGTACCCACCCCCACCTCCAGATTTACTTGGGGTAGAGGAAGAACACCAGGAGAAAAGGAGTCCAGTCAGGTGTCATTAGCCTTGCCGGTTCAGTATCTCAGGGCTGGACTCTAGAGAGGTAACAGAAAATAGGTAGGAAAAAATTTTCTGACTACTAACTGATGTTTTGTGTCTTACCTTAAATTGAATGCATTTCAGAAGGTTGAAATGATTTGCATACATTTTGAGATATTCCAGAAACTGAGAATTTGGCACGTAGTTCGGATAATCTTCTGGGAAGGGAAAGTCTGAGTAACAAGACATCTTGCAGCTGTTGGAAACCACAGACTTGTAGAGACTGGCTCTACCTTCTTCAACATGTTCCTGTACAAACAGTTCACACACCTGAGCATTCACTGCATGCTAAGAGATAAACTCAGGGAGAACTCACCTGTCCAGATTCATACAGTATCCCTTCAAAGTACTGAGACAGGAAAACAAGAGTTAATAAAAAAACCAGACCCTGAAAGCTTTATCTCAAATGACCAGCTGCCCTAACTGCCACTTCTGCTTCTGTAAGCATGCTTTGCTACACCCCATGTCAACATGTTTGCTGTGATGTTTGCTGTGAAAGTATCTGCTCATGGTCCTCAGTTTAAAACTATAAAACCACCAATGACCAAAGCTCAGGGCTGCTAATACAGCCCCAGGCCTGTTACACCCGAAAGTTCCCAATAAGGTCCGCTGAATGTATATAAAAGCAGCCTGTAACTGAGGATTGGGGCTCAGGTTTTGGGGGAGATTACTCCGCCTGAGACTTCTGGAATAAATGCTCTCGATTCTCCACTTGGTCTCCAGTGCCTGTTCCGAGCGTGGCAACACTCCGTTTGCTCCTGTTCCTGGTGAGCTGTAACACTTGCTACAACAGAACAGGAGAACATAGAAACAGATGAAAGCCAGGAAATGGTAGTTGGATGAAGGGTGATTGCTAAGTACTTTGGCTTCAGGGGTATCCTTGAGATAATCACAGAGAAGAAGACTGCAGATATGCAGGACTTTTTATCCAAACTGGAAGAATTGGGATTTTATAGGAGAGTTTTGGCAGTCTAATGGACGTTTCAAACATGGAAGCGATTCATGTTAAATTTTGGAAAGATAATTCTAGTTTTACAAAAGATGTATCAGAGGGAGCTGAAAAGGAAGAGACTGGTTCAGAGCCTAGAACACGAATCCACTTGATGGCTAATGAGGGCCTGAGCAGAGGCCATCACAGTTAGAACCCAGAGGTGGGATTTGCAAGGTGGCAATCAGGTAGGATAACATAGGAC
>CAUYQG010234761.1:0-34219 GCA_963574415.1 Tarsius wallacei | reverse complement strand
ATCAAGATGTTGGAGCTGCCCCCTCTTCAACTGGTTTTCTCAGCCTACCGTTTGCCTTGTCTCAATAAAGATCTCTAATGCCAAAAAGAAAAAAGAAAAAAAGACTCACAGTAGCAAATGCAATTTGTATTGCAACCCTGTACACAGAAACAATACTTCTAGCATGATAAAAGCAGATATTTTACATTCTTTTCTTTTCTATTCCCTCTCTCTCTCTCTCTTTTAGCTAGAGTCTCACTGTCTCACCCAGGCTGGGGTGCAGTGGCACAATCCTGGGCCACTGCGTCCTTGACCTCTTGGGCTCAGGCAATCCTTTCACCTCATCCTCCCAAGTAGCAGGGACTACAAGTGTGTGCCACCACACCTGGCTAATTTTTTTATTTTCTTGTAGAGATGAGGTCTTGCTCTGTTTTCCAGGCTGGTCTTGAACCCTTGGGCTCAAGTGATTCACCTGCCTTGGCCTTCCAAAGTGCTGGGATTACAGGTATGAGCCACTGTAGCCAGCCTTCTCTTCTAGTCTTTGTCACTTACCAGATGCCGGTGATGACCTCCACATTCATTCCACAACTTCTGTGTGAGGTGTGGCCCATTAGTTTAACCTACACTGATTTCACTGGTGCTCTTGTCTCTGCGTGGGCCTGCTTCCGATTCCTCCTAGGTAGCTAAGACCCAGTCTCCTATGCCCTGCCTCAGATGCCAGCCATAGAGCCACTGGGACCCTGAGAGCTCTGGTCATGTGCCTTACGTCTGTCTACTTCCTGCAGCATTTAGGGCTGAGGTTGGCTCAACTCAGACTTCTTGGTAAAGGAGTGTCTACCCAGCTCAGAGTTCCCCCAAAACACATCATCTCTGCCATTCTTGTAGGCAACAGTGCCACTGGACACATTTTCATTTTTGTCCCTTTGGGGAGTGATTTGTTTTTAAATGGGTGCTTCCCTCCTTCACGAGACTGTCATCTGCAAGAGGGCAGGATCGTGCCTGTTTCTGATTGCTGCTTCGTTCCCAGGGTGAAGGTCAATGTCTAGCACATAGTAGGGGTTCAACACATTTTGTTTTTGTTTTTGTTTTAGAGACAGGCTCTCACTCTGTCACTCAGGCTGGAGTGCAGTGGTGCAATTGTAGCTCACTGCAGCCTCGACCTCCTGGGCTCAAGTGATCCTCCTGCCTCAGCCTCTTGAGTAGCTGGGATTACTCATGCCTGGCTAACATTTTAACTTTTTTTGTTTTTTTTTGTAGAGAAGACGGGGTCTTGCTGTGTTGACCAGGCTGGTCTCAAATTCCTGGCTTTAAGTGATACTCCCATCTTTGCCTTCCAAAGTGCTGAAATTATAGGCATGAGCCACCATGCTGGGCCAATAAATATTTTTAAGTAAATACAACTTCCCCTCAACTGTATCTTGGAAACTCACCAATGGCGTAAGGAACACCACCCTTCTGGTGGGTTGCAAAGCATCTCAGGATTTGACTCCTACTCGATGTCCCCCTGTTCACATTTCTCCTCAAGCTCTAAATGTCCAATAAATCCACGAGTCGCCCGGTTTGGTGGCTCAGTCTGTAATCACAGCACTTTGGGAGGCCAAGGTGAGTGGATTGCCTGAGCCCATCGTTTCGAGACCAGCCCGGGCAACTTGGCAAGACCTCATCTCTACAATAAATCAAAAACTAGCTGGGCGTGGTAGGACGTGCCTGTAGTTCTGGGTACTTGGAAGGCTGAGGTGGATGAATTGCCGGAGCCCAGCAGGTCGATGCTGGGGTGGCCATGAGTGTGCCACTGCACTCCAGCCTGGGTGACAGAGTGAGACTCCAACTCAAAAAAAAAAAAAAAATTCTCTAGTCACTGAGAGTATCCTGGATAAGCCATGGTTTCACATCTCGGTACTCATCTGCCTAGTTTCCCCTCCCTCTTGCCTTTCTGTTGAATCCTTGTTCATGCCCAGGCCCAATCCAATGTCTAGTTCTCCACAAGGCCTCTCCTGGGCCTGCAAACCGAACCGACAACTTGCAGTGGCTTGCAAGGTCTGCACCGCCGAGCCCCTCACCGCTTCTCTGACCTCCTTTCCCACTTAGTCTTGCTCTTTATCATTTTATTTCGGCCATGCTGGTCTCCTAGATTTCCCCGACATGCCAGGCACACTATCACCTTAAGGCTTTGTTCTCTAAATGAATGAATACATGAATACCTCTGCCATCAACTGACCATACCTTATAGTGATTGTCAGTTTCCTTGTCTCTCTCCATCCAACTGTGAATTCCATGTGGGCAGGCTCAGGATGTTGCTATTCAGGCTCAGTATATTTCTGCTCAGGCTCAGTATATGTGGTTCAGGCTAAGTATATTTCTACTCAGGTTCAGTATATGCTATTCAGGCTCAGTATATGCTGTTCAGACTCAGTATATGCCATTTAGGCTCAGTATGTTGCTACTCAGGCTCAGTATATGCTATTCAAGCTCAGTATATTTCTACTCAGGATCAGTATATGCAGTTCAGGCTCAGTATATTTCTACCCAGGCTCAGTATATGCTATTCGGGTTCAGTGTATGCTGTTCAAACTCAGTATATGCTGTTTAGGCTCAGTGTGTTGCTACTCAGGCTCAGTACATTCTATTCCCAGCACTTTACCTGGGGTCGTGTTTGAAGTTTTGTAAAGCCGCTTGATGTGCTTGCTACTTAATTCCACCAGGGGGCGCCAGCGAGCCACCTGTAAAGGATCCTTCCTGTTTTAAATCGCCTTCTTCCCTCAAAAATTGTAACTGGTTCCTTGAGGCTTCTAGCCATCTTGGGAGCTGGATGGTTCCATCAGTTCCCGCCTTTCACCCTAACGAAAATATCATCCCAGGGAATAAACTGGTGTCTTTTCCAGAAGACTTACTTGAGGGTCACGTCATATTCATCTTGGTATCTTAGTTCTCAACCCAGAGCTGGAGTTTCCTAGTGAGGACATCAGATATTCCGAATTCTTGTGTGTAGAGGGGACTCGAGGCGTGTTTGTTTAATGTCTGAAGGAAGCCGAGTCGCACTGAGAAGCTCACGGAGACCAAGTACAGGGGGGCGGGCCGGCTGTGCCTGGCCAAGAATGTGTCCTGTCTCTCCCTGCCGCCCTCCCTCCTTCCTTCCCTCCTCCTCGCCCTCTCCCTCCCCCCTCTCCCTTCCCCTTTATCCCCCATCTTTTTCTCCCCCTCCTTCCCTCTCTCTCCCCCCCTTTCTCCCTCTCCCCTCAGAGGGTGGGGACAGCTTTATTTTACAGATGTTCATGCGAATCTTAGTTGTCTCCTTGGGTTTGGGGGTGTCTTTCTTTTCCAGTGCCCACAGAGCTCTAAAGTTTGGAAATCTTAACTTGTTCTTCCTTCCCACAGCTTGTTAGATCAGTCTTAGCCTGAAAGCCAAGACTATTCATCCAGTCATCCAACAAGCTCAAGGGGCCCCCAAGCCAGGATATCTTACCCTTTCCTCATCATATTAGCTTGGCCTGGAACCAAAAGCATTTGCTCATTCAGCAAAATTTGTGGAATGCCTACCCTCTGCCAGGCGCTGTTCTGATCTCTGGAAACGCATGCTCGGATGTGTGTCCCCATGGAGCTTACGTTCTGGTGCGGGGCAGACAGCAAATGATTATTAACAGCATGTACCAGATGTAGAGTATTTGAACAGGTGCTGTGGGCAAAAGAAAGCATGGAGCAGGCTGAGGGGCTTGGTAGTGCCCTCCGGGAGTGGGGGATGGGTCGTCATGCCAAATGGGGTGCTCAGGGCAGGCTCCATCCTCTTTCTGCATTTTCTTAGTCCTCAGTTATTTGCTAAGAGAGTGGAAGCTGGAGTCTGACAAAGCTGGATTCAAATTCCGGCCCTGCCACCCGTGAGCTGTGTGAGTGTGGACCAGGCATTTGACGATTCTGAGCTTGGTTTTCTGAGCAGAAGGATAGAGATGACCATCATGGGAGCCCCAGTGGGTGTTGCGAGGATCGTCGGAGATGGTGCAGGCCAACGGCAGGGCCTGGCCTGAATTAGCTGCATGATAACTCTTATTGTTGTTATTATTGTCATCGCCATCATTATTTTCACCATCACCATCACCGTTGCCGTCATCATCACTGCCACCATAATCATCGTTGTCACCACCAGCAACATAATCATCATTGTCACTGCCGGCACCATAATCACCACTACCACCACTGTCATCACCATCATCACCACCGGCATGGCTATAATCGCCATCATCACCACCACCATCACCACCATAAGCATCACTGTCACCATAATCACCCCCACTGCTGTCACATCACCGTTTATGCCATCGCCACCACCACTGTCACCGTCACCATAATCACCACCACCATCACTATCACCACCACCACCACCACCATTATCACCGTCACCACCATGACCACCAACGCCACAACCACTGTTTCCACATTATCGCTACCCCCTACCACCACCATCACCATCATCACCACCTTGTCCTCACCGCCATCACTTTTGTCATCGCCGTCCTCACTATCAGAGGGGTCCCCGGCTCACTTTCCTCTGCCCTCTCCCCATCACCCGCTCTTTGGCTTCCACGGAGCCGCTGGTCTTTGGCTTTCGGAATCCAGCTCTCTCATTCTTTGTTTCCCTTCCTCTGAGCCTCGGTCTCCCTCCACATGGCCGCTTCTTTGCAGCTATCCCTCCTCGGTCTGGCTTGGTTGTTCCCTGGAGGCAGCCGACATTCCCTGGCCAAACACATGAAGACGGAACCTCAGACAGTCTTTCCATGGCACATAGCTGGTCTCCTCCACGGTCGCCACAGAGCCGTGGGCCTTGCCTGAAATTGCTTTGGCTGCAGGAAGGGCACTTTCTCACCATTTGTCCCCAGCTCCCCTCCAGCCCAAGACTGGAGACTTGAGGGTCTGAGGACGGCAGGTTCCCTTCCTGGGCTTCCTCTCCTGGGTCCCAGCTTCTCACTGGAGGACAGCCCGGTGGGGATGTGGCCCAGCTGTCCCAGTGCTGCCGCCTTGGCCGTCTTCCTCTTCTCTGCTGCTCCTTCTTCCTCTTCTTTTTGGCCTTTTGCTGTTTTTCAGCCTAACAATTTGTGGTCAGTTGCAGCGTCCCCTTTCCAATGGAGAATCCAAGGTCAAGATGATGGAAGATCTGGCTTCCCTCCCTCCCTTCTTCCCTCACCTGTCCATCAGTCCCTACCATACTTACCTATCAAGCACTCACTCTGCCTATGGCCCTGTTCTGGGTTCCAGGGCCCAGGGACTTTCTTGGGCTTCAGGGCTGAGCTGAGCCCCAAAGGGGAAGGGGAGAAGTTCTCCTGATGGCTGGGGGTGATAAGCCCACAGAAGTGCCTTGTGGCAGGAGGAAGGGTGGAACGTCCCAGGCACAGAGCAAAGCCCAGGGTGGCTGCCCACTGGGCATGCCGGGGGGAGCGGTGACAGCCAGAGCCGGACAAGTAGGCAGCGCCGGCCCCCATGGCGGGCCACGGCCAGGATCTTACACTGCAGGGCTTTGGGCAGTGGGTGCCTGGGTCTCTTGTCCAGTTTTCAAACCAGCACTGGCTATGGAGGAGATGGGTGGCTCAGACCAGGTGAGAGATGCCAGAAGTCCTTCTGGGGCCTCAGGGAGCCATGCAGGGGAGAGGGCAGAGGCCAGGGTGCTACTGACAGGTACCCCACACCCCAGCTGCCTCCCAGGAGATTGCCAGTCCTCCTCCTGCTTCTTCTCCTGAACACCAAGGGGGAAGCCGGAGAAAAACAGGATGCAAAGTGGTCCCGAAATAGGACAGCCTCAGATGCTCTCTGGCTTCTTCCCAGTTTGGGCTTTGAATGAAGCCCCCCAGAACCCCGCCTCCTCCATCGAGCTTTCCTTTGAGGAGAACAAAGAATGAGAGCGGGTCTTGATTACCCGATTGTTCAACTTGCTTCTAACTTGGGGAAGGCTGGGCGGGCAGAGGAGGGGCCACCCCTCCGAAGCCCAGAGGGTCTCATGTTCTAGCGGGCTATTGATGCTTTCGCTGAGTGGGCCCCAGCTCCCCCACCCCCATACCATGGGTTTGCAGGAATCCCTTACACGTAGGTAGCATCCAATTAGAAGCAATCTCACTTGCAAACCTGACGCAAACGTGCTTGTGCACACGTGGCTTATTCATTCAGTCTACAGACGCTGGTAGAACTCTCTGTGTCATCGCTGTGGGGGGCTGGGGGTGCATAGTGGGGAAGGTCGTCCAGCTGCCCGTGTCCCACACCTGAGCTGTCCAGTAGGACAGCCGCTAGACTCATGTGGCCAGTTAAGTTTATGTTCATTAAGATTGAATGGAATTTGAAATTCCCTTCTTTGTTCACAGTGGTAACTTTTTTTATTTTAAAGATGCGGGGTGCAATTCAAGGTTAGGTATACAAATGGTCATTGTACAGGCAAAGTGTGGGTCTCACCTTAGTCCCTACCTCACCCAGTTCGAGATCAGGCACCCTTATTGATGAAGTGTGTCCCCCCACTTCCCTTGGCAGTTTCCCACTACTGCCAATCCCTTTCTTATAGTATTATGATAATTGTTCAGGGTCCGCTCATGAGTGAGAACATGTGGTACTCAGTTCTTTGATAGATCACTGAGTATTATAGACTCTAAGCCCGTCCAAGTTGCTGCGAGGTTCCTAATTTTGTCCTTCTTTATGGCTGTGTAAAGTGGTCACGTTTCAAGTGATCCATTGCTATAGGTGGCAGCCACGCCACGGGAATAGCACAGTTCTAGAACATTCCCGTCATCACAGAGCATCCCAGCAGACAGTGCTGCTGCCCTAGGATATGCTGGTGGAAACCATAAATAAGAAAAGTATCAATTGGTGATAGGTTTTAAGCAGAGAATTAACGTGGAGTGAAGTGATGGTGATGAGGGGGCCGGTTTTGATGGGGCAATCCGAGTGGGTCGTCAGGGTTCAACCAGAGAAGCAGAACCAGTGGGATCAGTATATGAAAAAATTTATTGGGTACCAGCATGATCCAGTTGATGACAGGCTACCAGGGAGGGGGCAGAAAGACAGGAGGTGGGGTCAGAGACACGGGCAGCTGTGGTAGGAGGCTGGGGTTTCTTCTAAGTCAAGTAGGAAACTTTTGGAGGGGATTTAGGAAGGAAAGGCACTTGGTCAGATTTCATTTAGTTCATTTTAGGCGCAACGAAATCCATCAGTCAATTTCCCTGGATTCTACTTCCCTTGGGCCTGGCCTTGATGTTCTCTGGGTAACTCTACCTTGCTTTCCTTGTCTGTAAAATGGGAATGCTGATAGTATCTTCCCCATGGAGTGGTTGCATGGGAAAAAGTAATTTCATATAAACGCTGTGTTAATCTAAATACTTGTCTGACAAATTGGGTGCTCAACACACCTTGGACTATGATTGTTTTAACTGTTCGTTAAGTCAGCTTCCCTCCCTCCTTCCCGAGCTGAACTGAGGCCGTCTCCCCGCAAAGCTGCTGGCTGCTTCCTGGAGTGGTGGAAGCGGGACCGGTCCAGGCCTTCATCCGCCCTTTCCCATCTGGCCACTTCCCACCTTCACTTTCCGCAGGCCGCCTCTGGCCCCATCTCCTGCCCGCCTGTAGCTTCCTGCGGTGGCAGTGGCATCTGGCTTTTGCGGAAACCCCCAGTGAGAACAAAGAGACCCAGCTCCCCAGCTGTCGCCTCTGATCAGCGCCATCATCGCATCCTCTTTTCATTCCTGGCACCCTGGAGGCGCTGAGCAGAAAAATGGGGCCCAGAATTGACACTGAGCTTGTACTGTGTACTTGGCAGGAGCTGAATCCCTTGAGAGTTGTGAGTTCCACATACATGGAATCCAGCGAGCTGAGTCAGACCCACACAGACGGGTACATCTTGGAGTAAGACCCTGAGTCCCACCCTGGGCTCCCGGTCAGGTCCCTGTTTGCTGATGTTTTCACCAGTTCCTTGTGCCCAGCTCCCCGATGGTCTTTCTCTTCTTTTATGTGAAGCCTGCCACAGGGCCTTTGCATGGGCCATTCTTTCTGCCTGGAATTCACGGCCTCAGTCTTTCCCTGACTGGTTCCTTGCCATTTTGGTCTCAGCTCAAATGCCACCTTCTCAGAGAGTCCCACCTCTATCCCAGCCACTCCTGCCCGGGAATCTGCATTTAGAACAAGTTTCAGGTGATGCTGCTGCCGCCGCCTGGGGACTGCACTCTGAGAACCGTGTGCTGGAATCGTCCCAGTGTCTGGCTCAGAGTGGAGTGTGAGAAGTTGTCGCTGGGTGACTGAATGAATGATAGTGGCCGATCACAGCAGCAAGGCAAGGACTGACTGGGTTCTTACTGGGCCAAGTCCTGTGCTGGGTCGCTTACGGGGGCTCTCTAATCCTTTCAACAGCCTCATGAGGACATGGGATTATTATTTCTATTTTCTGGTAAGAAAACTGAGGCTCAGAGAGGTAGAGTCCTCGCTTGGGGTCACACAGCAACTAGTGTCAGAGGCAGGGCTTGAACCCAGGTCAGTCTGAGTCCTGTTAGACTGCGACTCCCCCTATAGGAAACTTGTGAGATCCGCATTTCCCTTAACTCTAGGTGGTCCTGGGGTTTCCATTTGCTTAGCTTCTGGGGGGAAACTTTTTAGGGGTTTTCAAGGGTGTAGTAGTTTACACCATAACAGATTAAAACGAATTTTTTAAAGGCTCCATGTAGCTAGGTGCAGTGTCTCCCGCCTATAATCCCAGTGGCTTGGGAGACAGAGAGCCAGAAGGATTGCTTGAGGCCAGGAGTTCACTACCAGCCTGAGCAACATAGCGAGATCCCTGTCTCTAAAGGAATGAATGGATAAACAGCTATATAGCTTGAGCTGAGGAGTTCGAGGCTGCAGTGAGCTACGATCGCATCACTGTACTCCAGCCTGGGCGACAGAGTGAGACCCTGTCTCAAATGAAATAATAAATTCTGCATGTAAATACCAACTAACGATATCACACATCTGCAGAGAGCACCTTGAGTTTCAGGTGGACAGGTGATCTGGTTTTAGGGTCACAACGGTATGCATGGTGGGCTGACTGGGCTGAGCGCCCATTTCGCAGATGGGAAAACTCCTGGCAGATCTGAATTCCTCTTGGTCAGCATCCCTGTCCTTCCCAGCCATAGTCCTGAGAGAGGAGGGGCGGCTTCCTCAGGCTCACGGACATGTCTGAAACCTGCCACAGTTGTGCAGGGGGAGGCAGAAAGGGCCCAGAGGATGGGAAATTGTTGTTGGTTGGAACAAAATTATCTGTGCTCTCCACAGAGTGCTCCAATGGGAGATTGTTTCCATTCATTGGAGTCCTGATGTCCGCTCAGGTGGCTTTTTGCTCAAATTATTTCTCTGATTACTGACTTACTGTTTTGTATGAGAAGTATTCAAGCTATTGTTTAGGGGAGAAAACCCAACGCGCTGTATCGACCATTGTTTTCATCCACATTTGCATGCCACTTAGTACTTTATAAGAGTTTTTGTTTTTTGAATTGGGGTCTCACTCTGTTGCCCAGGCTGGAGTGCAGTGGCATGATCACGGCTCACCGCAGCCACGACCTCCTGGGATCAGGTGATCCTTCTGCCTCAGCCTCCCGTGTAGCTGGGACTACAAGTACATGCCATCATGCCCAGCTAATTTTTTGATTTTTTTGTAGAGATAAGGTCTGGCTATGTTGCCCAGGCTGGGCTCCAGGCTCAAGCAATTCTACTGCCTTGCCCTCCCAAAGTGCTGAAATTACAGGCAAGAGTCAACGTGCCCGGCCTGCATGTTACTTAGTATTTTTAAATGGATGCATAGACAAAGAAAAAAGACCAGAAGAAAAAAACACTTGGATTTTTTGATTAAGGGTGATGGTTTTTTTTTTTTTTTTTTTTTGGTGTGTCTGCATTTTCTGTCTTCCTGGGCAACAAATAAGCAGATGAGTAACTTAAACAAGAAAGCTTGAAGTTAAAGGAGCTTCCTCAAACCCAGTTTTTACTTTGATCTGGACTGTGGTACTTTGCTGCTAGTGTTGGGTGGACTGGATGCTGACCGCAGATTTCAGTGATTTCCTCATTGATTAAACTCTATCTTTGCACCTCTAAGAGGGAAAACTTCTAGAAGTAAATCTTTTCGTGGCTTAGACAACTCTTGGTGATGCCTCAAGATACAAATTAAATGCCACCACTGCCAGGAAGCCTTCCTCTATTGCACCCATTTCAGTCCTGTGTTATATTCATTGGGCCGTCATCTCGTAGTTGCGTTGATATATAAATCTTCCATATCAAATTATAAATTCCTAGATAGCCAGAGCCATCTTTTAATGACAAAAATAATAACAATAAAGTGTTAAAAGCACACTGCATGTCAGGCACTGTTCGAAGCTGATTTTGAGCGTTATTTCATGTAAGACTGTTGTTCCTTAGTTTTCAGATATGAGAACCAAGGTACAGAGACATGAACCTTGTTATCCAAGGTCACGTAGCCAGTAAGTTGCAGGGAACCAGCACTGATCTTGGGCAATCCCAGACCGTATACTCTAGACCCAGCATTTCCTTTGTTTCTTACAAATTTCTTAGCACAGGAGTAAAAGGGTCATTGACTGAATCAGGAAACAGGTGAACTATCATAATTTAATCACAGAAATTATGCCCTCGAGGGGGAAGGTTGAATCATTTGTGTATTTGCTCTAGGGCAGAAGTGAGACCAAAGCCATTTCTCTGAGTCAGTGATGGGATTGTGTGGGAGGGATCTTGGGTGGATCACAAGAGATAGTCTCTCTAAAACAGGGGCCCACAAGCTACAGCCCTCCACCCACTTTTGTCAATAAAATTTTATTGGCACCCGACCAATTTGTTCACACATTGTCTATGGCTTTCACACTACGACATCAGAATAATGGCATGTGATACAGACCAGAGGGCCCACAAAACCTGAAATATTTCCTATCTGGCCCTTTAGAGAAAAAGTTTGCTGACCCTTGCTGTGAAAGACCAAGCTAGAAATAGTGAGTGTTAGCTAAAGCAAGAGCACATGTGCTCCAAACCAGGAGAGATTTCTGTCTGATGTAAAGAACTTCCTTTGGGAGGAGGACAATGGATAAATGTTGACGGTGGAGAACTTAACAGTGGGGTGCCTTAATATTTGCATAAGGGGTACCGCATTGATGGAGCTGTCACTTATCAAGCACTTCCTATATTAAGTTTAGGGAAAGGCAGAAAGGGCAGGAAGGATCAAACACCCAGAGAGGGTAAGCAACTTGCCCAGGGTCACACAGCTAGGACCTGGTGGAGCTTGTGCTCAAACCCACATCTGGTTTGCCTCAGAACGCCGGCTTTTGTCATGCATTGTCCTCTATGCTGCTTCTGTGGCCTGTTCCCCACCGGACTGGGAGTGGGGACCACGTCTCATTGTCTCTGCAGTGACAGGTACACGGATGCTGTCTGGATAGAACTTCCCCCATTTAGGACTCCGTGGCTGTGCGGCTGCGGCCACCATCCGGATGGGATTCTGAAACGTGGGGTTGCCTCACACTCCAAATCTCCCTACTGACTTCACCTTTCACTTCAAAAAGGAACCCCTGCGCGGTCCCTCTTGCCCCGGCCACACAGAGAACCCGCGAGTGGACTTGGGAGGCTGGGAGACACACTGCCCAACCCCCATGCCAGCCCTGTCCTTGGGAACCAAGCTCAGTCTAGCCTCATCCTCTGCTCATTTTCCTTCTTTAGCGCTTTTGTTTTTCTCTTCTCTGTCTGGTACTTTGTGCAGGAGAAATGAGGCGGACGAGCCTTGTAATCGGATACCAGGACACCCCTGGTGACTGGGGCTGACAGATTGCTTTTCAAGTCTACCTTCTAAAGACCTTCCGGCCTTCATTATCACAGGGGGTGGGAGGACGGAGCAGCAGGGCCGCTTTGTGGCTTTAAACCCTGGGCTCCTTGCGTGAAAAGTTAGGGTCACGTCGCTGGTTGGCTGCAGGCACTGAGATGCTTTTTCCTCCCAGTGTTTATGTTCTCAGACGCCATGCGCCGGGGCCACTTCTTGATGGCGCAGTGTCACCTTTGGCCACCAGGAGGTGCTGTCTGACAACCTTTCTTTAGCTGGGAAGTCAGCATTGACTCAGATGCCGCCAGAGAGATGCAAAAATAATATACCCACTAGAAGGAATCTCTGTCTAATCATCTCAACTTTTAAATTTGGAAAAACTGAGTCCCAGAGAGGAGAAAGGCTTGACCTGACTCCCGCAGAGAGCTAATGGGGGCTTAATTCTGTTCCACAGACAGAGCGTTCTGGACAGGGTGAAAGCCGGGGGAATCTTGGGTCTCTCTCTCTGGCTGGCCTTAGCCACGAGAGTATCTCTCTGTGCAGCCTGCCCTGACGGGGCCTTGCTGTCACTAACCTTCCTTCCACGTCCATGTCATTGAAGCCCTCGCATCCGTCTCCCTGCCACACTGCCGGGCCAATTAAGAGGAGAAAATGAACTGTGGAGAAGGAACGTTGAAACACAGCCTCCAAATAATCACTAGAGAAGATGGAAAGAGAGCCCTGAAGACACAGGGAAGGATCCAGGCAGGGGCTTTATGCTCCTGGGGGACATCTGGAAAGAGCTTGGAGCCAGATTTGGGGTACCTCCAGCTGCGTAGAAGCCCCCTGAGAGGCTGTCTAAGGAATGGCTGTGAAGAGAGGCGGCCGGACTTGCTTCGGTTGAAATCAATGTCTTAACAGCTCTGGGGCATGTGGATAAACAAGACGTGGGCCACAGTTGGCAAGGGGTTGAGCCCCTGGCTGCTGCTTCCAGCTGCCCTGGTCAGCGTGTGACACGGTTGGGAGGGCATGTGAGTTCTGAGCCCGAGATGGGAGTCCTGTCTGGGCCACTGGTCCAGACTCTTCCCTGTCAGAGCCTCGGTCTTTGAAACAGGTGCAGTGATACTTAACCTTTTAGACTTGTCCTGAGGACTGAGTGTGGTGATGAGTGCCTTCGCCTCTGTCTAGGGTTGCCTCCGCCATCTGAGCAGAACCTTGCTTTGCTTCTTTTGGCCGGAGCAAGTTGGAAATTGAACAGCCCAAAGAGTGTGTGTCACACCAAAGCTTTCTCTCCCTGCATTCTAATAAGTGTGGCGATGGAACTTCCTGTTTCTCAGGAGCTGGATGGTCACGGGGCCCCAGGGTGATGGTGTGGACTGTCAGGGCTGTAGCCTGAGACTTGAGTCTGGCTCCCGAGCTTGACAGAGCCGCTGCCCCATGGATGGAGGACACGGTCCTGACCCCTTTTAGTGTTTTGGTGCAGAAAAAAGAGAGCAACCAGTCATCTTCTTTTAGCATTTTTTGAGAGGTTTTGAGTCTTTTCTCAAAATTTATGACTATATTTATTCCCCCAAAATGTGCAAGTTTCTAGACCAACGGGCTTTTCCGCAGGGGACCGTCGGCTTACATAGGGTCCTTCCTCACTGCAGGCTGTCTGGAGGCGGTGGGGTGGGGTGTTCTGCCTAAGAACAGTGACCATTGTCTGTTAAGCCCATCTGAGGTCAGGGTCATCAGACCTCAGGCCCCAGCTAGGAGGTTTTCTTGGTGGTCTCCAACCGTGGCATGAACAGGGCTAGCTTGAGGGTCCTCAGACTCGGCACTCATGGCACTTGGGCTGGAAAATTGTTGATGGCGGGGCTGTCCTGTGCCTTGCAGGAAGTTGAGCAGCCTTCCTGGCCTACGCCCGCCAGATGCCAGGAGCATCCACCCCCCACCCCCTGCCCCCTGGTTGTGACAGTCAAAAGTGCTGCAGACACTGTCAGATGTCCCCTGGGGCAAGATCACCCCCGGCTGACAACCACTGACGACTTCTCCTAAGAGCTCCAGAAACACAGCAGGCTTCGGGGAGCGGGGTGGGGGGGTGGGGGGATGGGGTGAAGATAGATGGTAATGACGATGACAGGGACAACTTAGGTATTCTGAGCCCATGCGAAGCCAGGACAGTTTTTGAAGACTGAGGTTCCCTAAAGCACAGAAAGCCGTAATTGAGTTGGAGTTTGGCCTGTTGTGCCCGGAGCATGGTATTCCCAGGGGTCTTTTGTTCAATTAACAGGAGCCAGATGAAAGCTGGGAGCCTTGATGTAACCCCCCTCCTTCCGACACACCCTAACATGCATACACACACACACACACACACACACACACACACACACACACACACAGACAAGTCTCTCCCTCTCTCCCCAGGGCCCTTGTTAAAACTTCCATCTGTTTTGCAGAGAAACAGCCCCTGATCACCCTCGGAGGGTGAGGATGTGACTGTGGCCGGAGCTCGGGGCTGGAGGCAGAATGCTCCAGTTCCGGCCCTGCCCCTGACCTCTCAGGCTTTGGGAGCCTGGACGAGCCACATGGCATCCCTGGGCCTGGTGTCCTGGTCTGCTGAACACCTGGGGACAGGGCGGATGGCCCAGAAACCCTCCCCCGTGAACTCCGGGTCTCAAGTTTGACTTTCATGCCCGGCTAGTGAGCTGACAGCAGTGACCACGTCCCTGCCCTTGGTGACAGCTCGGCGGCTTACACCACGGCTTCCGTGGCGCTGAAGCCCGCATCAACTCAGTGACACCTTGTCTGGCTCCTTCGAACATAAACAATTATTTTCCGCCTTTGCTTTGTTTCTTCTGCCTGCAGCCCTCTTTCTGCGGGCCTGCTGCTGCTTCTTGGGTCTCTGCTTAAATGCCACAGGAAGTGCTCGATGCACGGTATTACTATGATAATTATGTCTTGGGAGTAGATGAGTAGATTGTCATTGCAGGGCTGATCATCCAGTGCATGGCTGGGGGAGCCCAAGGAGGGGAAGCTTCCCCGGGGAAAGGAACCTCTCGTTGAGTTCAGAGGATGGCGGACTGTGTTTGGGTTTCCTCACTTGCTTCCTGGGTTGATCACCCAGGCTCTGTGACTCGGTCAAGCCTCTGACCCCCACCTCCTCCCTTTTTTACAAGGGACGGGGCAATCCCTATCTTACAAAGTTGTACCAGGGACAAAGGGGGATCTGAATGCTAGATCTT
The DNA here is from genome assembly GCA_963574415.1 of Tarsius wallacei. Lineage (NCBI taxonomy): Eukaryota > Metazoa > Chordata > Mammalia > Primates > Tarsiidae > Tarsius > Tarsius wallacei. The sequence goes on along the minus strand of CAUYQG010234761.1, from coordinate 19,243 downwards.
CAAGTTGCTCATGGTTTTCCTTTTTTCTTTCAAATCATTATAGCTCAAAAATTCTGTTTTTTCCTTCCAATATCTTTTTGGACCATTTTGTGTTGTAAAATCTGCCTGTAGAGACTTTGAGTGCTAAAGTCAGTAATGAATGGGCTCTAGGGAAAACGTGCTTGTGTTTGTTTTGTCTTTGTAAAGAAGGATGTAGGAGCCTGGGGAAACGCCCGAGTCTTACCCAACACATCCCGTTTCCTTTGAGCCTGTACTAATGACCAGAAGGTGACAGAGGCATATAAGTGAGATTCCCTTTAACCTCTAATGATGGGCTGTATTCAGAGAGGTCCTTCAGATTCCCGGATGATAAGGTTCCATGCTTTTGGCAAAGGGGAGTTATGGCATCAGAGTAGGGACAAAAAGGCCTGGAATGGAGAAGCTGGGAGGTTTCTTCACAAAGGAAGCGCTTGGTGTCCAGCGTTCTTTCCTGAGTCTACAAAAATTAGCGTGTACCTGTAGTCCCAGCTACTTGGGTGACTGAGGAGAGAGGATCGCCTGAACCCAGGAGTTTGAGCTATGATCACACCACTAGACTCCAGCCTGGGCGACAGAGTGAGACTCTGTCTTAAAAAAAAAAAAAAAAAAGAAAAACAGGACCCAACTCAGCCCTGTCCTGTCTCTCTCTGCACAGATGTTGAATGTTCCCCTACTGTGTGCAGGCACCGCTTCTTGTTTACAATGTGCTAGACACACTGTGTGCAAGGACTTCCCATGGCAGACTGCCTTTTGTCCTTATAGCAGCTTTGTAAGGTAGGGGTTGCCCTGTCCCTTGTGAAAAGGGAGGAATGGGGTTCAGAGAAGTGGCCAGACTGGCCAGGGCTGCCCAGCTTGGGAGCTTAGTGAGTAACCTGCACACAACCCTCCCAAGGCTCTGAAGGAGAGACGGACACCCCTTTAGATACCAGGCATTGTCTCCAGCCCTCTCGTGCCCCCTGAAGAAAGGTTAAAAGTAAGGGGGATGTCGCTTGGCTAAGGTTACCCTACTGGGCTTGATTTGGTCTGTCTGTAAGCCCATGGAGTTCAAGAGCTCAGATCCAATTTCTGAGGCATGAGGATCCATAGGGTGGCAGTGGCCTGTTGCCCCAGGAAGCAGCATGTTGGTCCTTGCCCACGGAACGCTGGTGGATGATTTGATGCCCTGGGGGTAGGTTGTACCCTAGGCAGCAGGCGAGAAGGGACACGTCAGGGGGGCACGAGAGGGCTGGAGACAATGCTTGGTATCTAAAGGGTGCCCTGTCCTCCAGAGCTTTGGAAAGGGCAGACTGGAACATCAATGCTACCCACCTCCCACTTGCCCTGTGATGCCAGGCAGCAGCTGGCCTGACCTCTGTGGGTCTCTTTCACCTGAACACCTCAATGGTACCTGCATCTTCCCCAAAAGCTGGGGCTCGGGATACAGTGCTGTGATGCTCATAAAAACTTGCACTCAGCCCTGGTTATAGTAGGTGCTCAATAAGCGACAGTTGCTACTCTTGTTGATAACAGCTGGGTCTGTTATCAATAGCAGTGATTAGCAAGGAAGAGGGGGAATCTCTCTGCTGAAATAAACTCCCTGTAGCTCTGGTTTCTGCCCCTAAAGCAAGTATATACAGAGGTGATACAGATTTTGTAGAAAAAAACCCTCACATATCTTAAATGGTGCTCCCTTGCAAACAGAGCCAGGTTAGCTGTCTCTAGGGATTATGGCAGTCAAGAGACGACAGCATCTTAATGTATAGTTGACCTGTGCAATTCAGCTTTAACCAGCATTTATTAAACACCTACTGTGTTCCTGGCATTTTGTGGGGTACTTGCTGTGCGGCCTTTGGCAAGTTAACTTACCTCTCTGAGCCATCACTTCCATGTCTGGAGAGTCAAATAATAATTCTCCCTATGTCTTGGGTTGTTTCAAAGGCTAAATGAAATAAAACATATGAAGTCCAGTGCCTGGCATGGAGTTTCTGTGAGTGCCTGATAACAGGCAGCTTGCTCTTATTACTGTAGGAAAATAATTATTAATACTAGTAGGAGTCTTCAATGATCTGATCTCATTTAATCCTTCTAGCAGTCCCACAAGGATTTTTTCCCCCTAACTTTTAACCTTTCTTCATTTTCCTGAGCTGTCTCCTGTGTGAATTAAGTGTCTGGCATTCTTGCCTTCAATTTATAGACAAAGAAAGAATTAACAGTTGCCCAAACATCCCAGCCCAGGTCACAAGGAAGCAGAGAAGGGAGGCCCGCCCTTGCCCCTAGCAAGATGGGTCAGGTTGGAGGTTTCTGCCAATGTGTAACATACACGAAACTTCTCTAAGAGAAGAAATTGCCTGGCCTGGCCTGGTGGCTATTGCCTGTAGTCTCAGCACTCTGGGAGGCTGAGACGGGAGGATCACTTGAGGCCAGGAGTTCAAGACCAGCCTGGGCAACATAGTGAGCCCCTATTTCTACAAAAAATAATAATGAAAAAAGAAATTGCCCCACGCTGTTGGGGAGATATTATTAGTTAAGTAGCAGGATGGTAGAAGAAAGGGCTAAAACATAGCCCAAACCTTCTTTTCAAATGTATTTATTGGGAAAAAGGGAAGGGAAAAAAAAAAGAGCAAAGAAGCCAGTTCTGCCTGAGCGGATGTGGTTTAATGCGGCAAGGGCATATTGATAATAGTATCAGAGAGTCTTGCTCTGGGGGAGTATTTGGATCCTTCATGCTCTGCCGGTTCCCCAGGAGACAGGGGCATGGAGGAAGCTGGATTTGGGGATATGTCACATCTCTTTTCTTTCACAGTCAAGAAATCTATTTATTTAATTAAATTTCCTTTGAGTTTGGTTTTTCCCTTGAGCTAATTTTCTCTTCTGTTTTCTTTCTTTCCCGTGGAAAATTAGGCAGAACTTTTCTCAATAGGCAGTCTTTATCAATAGAAATGTCAGTATTGATAATACAAACAGTAAAAGTGATCCTAAAGCCCAAACAGTACCCCACGTCCTCTGTTATCTTAAGTTTGTAGTGACTGAAGTCACATGTCTTTTTAGAGGATTTTCTTGCTAACTCGTAGCTTACATTTGGTACTCCCTATGTCTGCCTCAAGGGCTTGAGGCTTGAGGTCTGAGAGGGTTCTGAGGAGATCTTGTCAATCATCTGGAAACTATTCAGGCTTTCCTAGGAGATGTCATGCTTCCTCCTCCCTCCCTCTTTCTCTCCCTCCCTTTCCTCTCTCTCTCTCCCTTCCTCCCTTCTGGCTTTTCTTTATTTGCTTCTTTTTCTTTTTAAGGGTTCCCTTTCTATTCTAGCCTGGTCAGCTATCTTTAGAGGAAAATAGAGGGTTACTTGCTAAGAATGAGCCTGTCTGCTTGATGCCACTTTGACATATATTAAATAGCCTAATCCAGGGGTCAGCAAACTGTGGTCCATGGGCCCAATCTGATCAGCTACCTGCTTTTTTAAATAAAGTTTTATTGGGACACAGTCCCACCCATTCACTTATGCATTGTCTATGGCTGCTTTTGCACTACAATAGCTGAGTCATGGTGGTATCAGAGACCAAGTGGCCCACAAAGTTGGAATATTTACTATCTTATCCTTTATAGAAAATGTCTGTTGACCTCTGTTCTCATCCTTGATTGTGGGCCTCCCATTGTTTATCATTTATTGCCAGTGTGTATGCTTGTGACAAGTAGGCTCACTCACTTATTCGTTCATCAAGCATTTTAGGGACACTGTCTTTGTGCCAAGTCCCATGTTAAGTACAAAGGGTTAGAAATGAGCAGACATACTTCTTGTCTTTAAGGAATTATTGTGATGCAATAAGATACAAACAGAGAATTATACCAGATGCAGTGGCAGGATGTAGGGTGAAACAGGCAGCATTGTGAAGGCCGAATGCAGGAAAAAGTTAGGGACACTTGAGATGGGTATAAAACCGGAAAGTTACCCATTGGCTGGAGTACATGTCCTCCCAGGCACAAGGAAAAGCTTGCAGTGAGGAGTGTGGTGGTGATGAAACATGAGTTGGAAGTTACCCACTTAGGAAGATGAGGGAAGGAGATGAGGTTTGTGAGACCAGTGAGAGATTCTGTGAAGAATGTTCTAAGGACAGGAGTGGTGACTCTCATGTCTTCATCTTCCATGGTGAATAGCTCCAAGCAGCAGCTAAGGGCAGGTGTGGGTGATTGGGGTTCATCAGATGGCTGCAGGTAGCTTGTCTGCAGGTAGCTTGAGAGCTGGTGATGTGGACCAGGTCGACTGTGCCAGACCCTTCAGAACTACCTCATCCTTTTGGTGGAGATCATGAAAAAGTCAAGAAACAACAGGTGTTAGTGAGGCTGCAGAGAAAAGGGAGTGCTTCTATGCTTTGGTGGGAATGTAAGCTGGTTCAGCCTCTGCGGACAGCAGTGTGGCATTTTCTCAAAGAACTAAAAACTGAGCTATGATCCAGCAGTCCCACTTCTGGGAATATGTCCAGAGGAGAATAAATCACTCTACAAAAAAAAAAAAAAAGACACCTGCTTACATATGTTCACTGCAGCAATAGTCACTATAAGCAAAAACATGGAACAAATCAGAAACATGGATCCCATCAGAAGTGGACTGGATAAAGAAAACGTGGCACATAGACATGATGGAATATTGTGTAGCTATAAAGAAGAACAAAATCATGTCCTTGGCAGTAATATGGGTGCAGCTGGAGATCATCATACTATCACAAAAACATAGGTCTGAATATTGCATGTGCTCACTCATCAGTGGGCTCTTAACATTGGGCACAGGGACACAGGGGTGGAAATAACTGATGCTGGACACTACTAGTGGGTAGGAGGGTAAGGGGGAGGATAAGGGGCACGCGACCACCTATTGGGTACCTTGTCCACTACCAGGGGGTAAGAGGGCTCGCTAGGAGCTCAAACTTCACCTGCACACAATTTACTTAAATAGCCAACCCTCATGTGTATCCCACCATGCTGAGATAAAAATAAAATAAAGTGCTAATGAAAAGAACGGTTTCACCCTTGTAGAATGGTCCCCCTTCCTTCTGAGGCTAACGGGAGTGTTGGCGCTGGACTTCCCCAAGGCATGAACTTTCTTGTGTTCCTGGTGGGGTATAGATGACAGTTGAGAGGTGGCTGGGGGACGAGGACCTGGAGTCTGGTGCGTCCCACAGAGGGTCTAGGCGTGTTCTAGGAAAGCCAGGTGGTTTGGATACTGGATGTCTTTGGGGGCCTGAGAGGCTGTAGCGTGAACACGACTGGGACCAACTGGCCCTGGACACTGGCCGTCCCTGTATCTCAGGGCAGCCTGGCCCCGTAGGGCAGATCCAAGGTTTGTGTGTTTGCTTTGATAGAGGGCAGGTGACGTGCTTCCTTATGTGTGAAATGGGAATAACGATAACACCCACTTCTTAGGATGATTTTAAGTAGCGAATGAGATACAGTATATAAAGCAAGTGCCTGACACCCAGGGAACGCTCAATAAAATGGTTTAGGAGTGAAATTACTATCCAGGGCAGCATTTTCCAAAGGATGTTGAGGGGTTTTACTTAAAAAAGAAACCCGACCAGTTTCTTTCCTGTGGGGCTTCTCAGTGAAGGCGGTGAGCTGCTGTGCTCTGGGTTTTACGAAACATCAGCATTCTACCTGAAGTTGGCCGTGGCCCCCTGCTTGCCTGAGCATGTGTCAAGACAAGTAATGATGAAGCAGGCTTTGAGACACGCCGTCTCAGGGAAGAGTGTGTGTTGAGGGGAGGTTTACTGAGTGTAGGCCCCAGGGATGTAGGGATGAACGGGAAGACGCTGTCCTGGCCTCCTGGAGTTTGGTGATGGCCCCTGAAGTCAGTACAGGAAGTAACAGAACCCTCAGTGTTATGATCTCTGAAATGGAAATAATATGAATCCCTGCTGTATTTTATCTCACTGAGAGGTTGGGAAGATAAGATGAGATAATGGCTTGGGCAGGGGTTTTAAAAGCTGAATTGTGGCAGGGTCGTACTTAAGCATAACATAGGCATGAAAAGCACACCTGGAATCAGTTTGCTGAGGTTTGAGACCTGGCTCTGCCGCCTACTGGCCGTGTGACCTTGCGGAAGTTACTTAACCTCTCTGTGCTTCTGTCTACTTCTGGATATTACTACTACCTTTTGAGTGTTTTTAAGAATTTAATGAGTTATAAGATGCTGGCATCTATGAAGTGCCTTTGTAAGTGTTAAACAAAGATATAATTAACAACAAAAACAATAACAGCCGCCAGCGTTGTGTTTGCTCTGTGCCAGACGTCGTATATGGGTTGTCCTTCCTCACAATGACCTTGCAGGATAATGGCTATTATCATCTTCATCGAACAGATGGGAAAACTGGGGCACAGATTCAGGTCTTGACCAAGGGCACACAACAAGTAAGTGTTAAAGCCAGCTGTTCGACGCCAGGGCCCACGATCTTGACACCCACCTTGGCTCTGTGTAGATAAGGTTATTTTAGCGGCAGGACACATCTACCAGACAGAGGCCCAGTGTGTAGATGCAAAGGGAGAGGAAAGCCCCGGGGGTTTTCCTGGCTGCATGTGGCTCAGCGTTTTCCAAGATCACCCGAGTCCCGTCTTTCTTCCCCAGACTTGCAGAAACAGGTATGCCCTGTCATTTTTCCCTTTCAAATAGGTAGACTTCATTCTCTCTCTTTCCTCCTCCTCCTTCTCTTCCTCCTCCTCCTCCTCCTCCCAGCCTCTACAACTGCTTTCTGAAGTCAGAAGTGGAGTTCAGGACTTCCAAGAACAGATCTAGAAGAGAGAGAGCTACTCTCCATAAGTGTTGAAAGAAAAAGCAGAAGAACCGGGGCCCTCATATTTCAGTTGTGTGTGTGTGTGTGTGTTTTTAACAAGATCCTGCTAAATGCTAATACCTTCCTTTGCTAATGTCAGGCAGTACTCCCCAGAGGTTACCCTTCAGACTTCATGTGTCTCTCGCTTGTCATTTTCTGAGCATTTCGAGATGGGAGGCTTGACCCCCTCCCTAAGAAGCAGTGTATTTTAAAGGTGTTTTTTGTTGTTTGTTCTCCTATTAAAGTGCTTTTTTTCCTTCGTCTTTTAAAATATCCTTTTCCCCCCCTCCTTCCAGTGCCTGGTAGCCTGACCCTGCCTTGCTTATCTAAGACAGGATAACAGGAATAGCTAACGTCACCCCTGGGGGACAGGAGGTTGCCACAGCTCTGGCTGAGGCTGCAGAGCAGAGTTACTGAGGGCTTTGCAAAGGGAGGACTTAAGTCCCGTAGCACCTGGGAGGGCGTGCGTCTTCTCTGCAAGCACTGTGGGCTTTGAAAGCTGGTGGCTGAGCAGAGGTGCAGTGACACTGGTCGGGGGGTAGTTGTACTGAGCACAGAACAGAAGGAAGGAGGGTGAATTCATTCATTCATTCAATCATTCATCCATGCTTCCTCCTTCTCATCCTCTTCCTTTTCATTCTTCCCCTATTTTCTCCTTCCCTCCATTCATCCACTCATCCACTTATCTATTCATCCTTCCATCTGTGCATCCATGTATCTATCCACCCATTCATTCATCCATCCATATGGCCATCTACACATCCATTCATTCATCCACACATCCATACATCTATTCACCTATTCATCCACCTATCCATCTGCTCATCCATCCATGCAACTATCCGCCCATTTATCCATCCATCCATCCGTCCATCTGCTCATTCATCACCCACCTACCCATCAATCCACTCATCCAGGCATCTATCCACCCATTCATCACATATACATGTATCCATCCATGCATCCATGTAGCCATCCATCCATCTATCCATCCACCTACCTATTCATCCATCTGTCTATCTGTTCATCCTTCCATGCATCTGTCCACCCATTTATCCATCCATCCATCCACCCATTTATCCATCCATCTCTCCATCCCTCCATCCATCCATCATCCATCCATCCATCCATCCATCCATCTGTTCATCCATCTATCCGTCCATCCATTCATCACCTACCTACCCACCAATCCACTCATCCAGGCATCCATCCAGTCATTCATGTATCCATCCAGGCATCCATGCAGTTATCCATCCATCCATCCACCCATTTATCCATCCATCTCTCCATCCCTCCATCCATCCATCATCCATCCATCCATCCATCCATCCATCCATCCACACACCCGTGCACCCTCCACGCATTCATCCTCCCATCTATATAATGAACCATGCATCCATCCGCCCATCTATGTATCTATCCATGCATCCTCCCACCTATTTATCCACTTCCCAACCATATGTCCACCCATCCATCTAGTATACAGATACTGGGCCCCTTCTCAGGGGCCTCTGCCTTTGTGGACCGAACCATCTAATGAGAGAGACAGATGGCAAGCCATTCCACAAAAAAATGGCATGATTTGAGAATCTGACAAAGTAGTGAGAGAGCTGTGTTAGCTAGGGGAGTTAGGAAAGGTCTCTCTGAGGAAGTAACATTGATTTGAGAGCTGAAGGATGCAAAGGGGAGAGGGGATGGTGGAAAGAGTGCTCTAGAGAGAGGGAATGTTGTATGAAGGGGGAAAGTATTTTTGTTTGGGGAATTAACTAACCAGAGTTCTCTGTAACTGGAGCTGCTACATCCATGCCCCCACCCATGCATCCATCCATCCACACACACATTCACTCCCCCATGCACTCATTCAAGTACCCATTTATCCATCCATGCACCCATCAATCATCCATATTCACATCTATCCATGTACCCGCACACACATCCATGCCTTTATCCTCCATCCATGTACCCATCCATTCATGCATGTACCCATCAATCACCCACATACTCATCCATTATGTACCCATTTATCATCTGTTGACAACTTAATATGTCATGCACTTTGTTTTTTAAAAAATTTTAAAAAATTTTTTATTGATGCATACTAGGTATACATAGTTTCAGGGTACGTGTGATAATTTAGTACAGTCATGTAATTTGTAAAGATCAAATCAGTTTACTTGGGATATCCATCATCTTACATATTTCTTTTCTTTATGATAGAAATATTTAAATCATTCTTTTCTAGCTGTTTTGAAATGTACGATGGATTATTGATACCTAGAGTGACTCTGCTGATCTGTTGAAGCCATTTATTTTTACCCATTAGCCAACTTCTCTTCATCCCCCACTTCCTCCCTATCCTTCTTGGTATCTGGCAACTACCAGGCTATTCTCTATCTTCATGAGATCCACTTTTTTAAGCTCCCACATATGAGTGAGAACATGTGATATTTATCTTTCTGCGCTTGACTTATTTCACTTAACATAATGCCTTCCACTTCCACTTATGTTGCAGAAAATAGCAGGACTTCATTGTTTTTTATGGCTGAATAGTATTCCATGGTATATATAGACCACCTTTTCTTTATCCACTCATCTCTTAATGGGCCCTCGGGTTGATTCCATTTCTTGACTATTGTGAATAGTGCTGTAATAGACATGGGAGTGCAGATGTTTCTTCACCATACTGATTTCCTTTCTTTTTTGGCTATCCATCCATCCAGCAGTGGACTTGCTGGCTCATATGGCGGTTCTAGTTTTAATTTTTGAGGAACCTCTATGCTGTCCTACATAGTGACTGTGCTAATTATATGTCAGGCACTTTGGATATCAAGGTGAATCAGAGACACATCTCTCTTTCTTAATCTCCTGGAAGCATGTACCCTCACCAACCACTTCCTCTTTTTGGAAACAATTTCTTCTCTTGGTTTCCAAGAAAGCACATGCTCCTGGTCTTCCCCCTACTTCTCTGTCCACTCATTGGATGTATCATCTGCGTCCTAAACTTAACATGCCTAAAACGGAATTACTCCTCTTTCTCCCAAAGTTGCCCTTCCACTCACCCAATTTTTTTTTTCCCTTAGGAAATAGTAGCACCATCTCTCTAGATGCTTCAGCTGGAGACCTGGAAGTCTCCTAATTCTTGCTGGACCCTCACTCCTCACGTGCAGTGTGTACCCAGCTCATGTTCACCCTGTCTTCAAAAATGCATCTCAAATCTGCCCCTTCTCATGACTCCACCCCAGTCTTTTGCCTGGACGGCTACACTGCCTCCTTCCAGGCTCCTGCATCCATGCTTGTTCTCCTCCAGGGCCTCCTCCATATGGAACCAGATTCACTCTTTAACATCTCAAGCCCAACTGTGTGACTCCTTGCTGGAGGCCCTCCATCCACAAGGCATGGTCCACTCCTCCCTTCCTCAGGGGCCCTGTCTCCTTCTATTTTCTCTCTTACCCAACACCCTCTGGCCACACGGATCTTTTCTTGGAGTTCCTGGAATGCTCTTCTCACTTCAGGACCTTTGCACATGCTGTGCCCTCTGTCTGGAGCATTTTTTCCTTTCTCCCTAGCTCACTCCTATTGAACTTTCGTATTCTGGCTGAAATGTTTTATTGGAAAGCCTTCCTGGTCCCCAACCCCAAACAGCACCTCTTTGTTTTTTCTTGGGATACTCTTTTCTTTTTCTTGGTTAGTGCATGCCCCAGTTTGTAATTACATATAGATGGTCCCTGACTGTCAACTTACGAATTTTTTTTTTTTTTGCTTTACAAAGGTGTGAAAGCAATAGATATTCAGCAGAAATCATACTTCAAGTTTTGAATTTGGATCTTTTCCTGGGCAATATGCAGTATGATACACTGTCACAATGCTGCACCCAATCATCTAACACAAAGCCTATTTTGTAGTAGAGGGTTGACTATCTCAGGTAATTTATTGAGTACTGTGCTGGAAGTATGTAAGGTAGGTGAGGCTAAGCTATGATGTTCAGTAGTTTAGGTGTATTAAATGCATTTTTGACTTATATTTTCAATTTATGATGGGTTTATCGGGACATAACCCCATCATAAGTTAAGGAACACCCATCTTTACTTGTATGTTTACTTAACATCTCTCTCATAGTACTATAGACTCCTTGAGACAAAGGACCATGTTCATTTTGTTCACCTGTGATCCTGTCACCTCTGTGTCCCTATCTCCTCTCCCAGAGCTGGCTTTCAGTTCATATTTGTTAAAATAAAATGAAATGTTGTCAGGCAACTTATATTTCATAGAGATGTTTCATGCCCATGTAAAAAATACAGTTGATCCTTGAGCAACACAGGGTTTAGAGGCACCAATCTCCTGCACAGCTGGACATCTGCATATAACTTTTGACTCTCCAAAAACTTAACTATTAATAGCCTACTGTTAACCAGAAGCCTTAATTGATAATGTAAACAGTCAACGAACACAACTTTTGTATGTTGTATATATTATATACCATATTGTTACAATAAAGTAAGGCAGAGGAAAAAAAACAGTATTAGGAAAATCAGAGGCAAGAGAAAATATATTTACAATTTCATTAAGTGGAAGGGGATTATCACAAAGGTCTTTATTCCATCATCCTTGCGTTGAGTAGGCTGAGGAAGAGGAGGGGTTGGTCTTGCTGTCTCGGGGGTGGCAGAGGCAGAAGGAAATTGGCATATAAGTCGAGTCACACAGTTTAATTCTGTGTTGTTCAAGGGTCAACCGTATATTAGGTGGGAAGTCCTAGAAAAATAATTCAGACAATAGCAATATCTAACATGGATTAATCACTCTGTGCCAGGCATTGTGGCAAGTGCTCTGTATGCATTCTCTCATTTAATCCTCCCTACAGCACTAGGAAGTAGGTGTTATTACTAGTCCCACTTTACAGATGAGGAGACCAAGGCACAGAGAAGCTGCCATTTGTCCAAGCTCTCGCAGAGAGTGAGTAGCAGAGGGTCTGAACCTAGACCTGCCTGCTTCTCAAGATCTTGCCCCTTAGCCTTGATTCTACAGAGCTTTGACACAACAGAACCTCAGTCACAAAGCCCCAGTAGCATGGCTCTTGCAGAGGTCTTGCCTGAGAACTTGAAGTTTCTTTGCTTTGAGAAAGAGAGGAAGACCATGAGTGATGTGTGGGATTCTAATGTCTGGCATCTTTTGAAAGGTCCTGAATTGCTGGTAGTACCTGGATGCTTTTTTCAGGTTTATGCTGACTGCTGCTGAGTTTTCTTGTGAATCTGAGGTCATCGTGAAGCACATGACCCTGTGGGTTGGGGCGGAAGGGCGCTCTCTTGCCTTTGGTGGTGGGTAGGAGGATGACCTTGGCATCTGCCTGAAGTCTTCCTATTTCTTCCTGGTCTTCCTTCCCCCAGGATCTGGAGCCAGAGCCTGGTTTTCAAATTGCAAGATAACGATCTGATTTAGTGATTTATCTGATTAGGCTTAAATGTATTTATTACATGCTTAAACATATTCCAGTGAGCTCTGAAAACGAACCACAGGACTGTCCTGGGCTGAATTTCCGGGACCCAGTGGAGCAAGTTCAAGAAGAGAGTAATCTACTTAGAGGAAAACAGAACCAGTCCCTAATCCAATCAGCATCTGCGTTAGCAGAACACCCCCCGCCTCCTGCCGATAACCTCAGTGCCCCCAGACCTCTGGAGTTTAGAAGGGGCTGCAAGGGGCCGGTCTTTGGAGGGGGGCAAGGTCACCTCGACTTTAGTGCTTCTCTGACTTCTCCCTCCTGCAGAACTGGGTAGGGGAGACCCTTAGATGCCCTTTATTTATTGCTTTAAAGGAATATTTCTCTTTTTGAGACTGAAATAATTTTGTTTGTAAAAATTTTGGAAAATGAAAAGTATTTTTTAAAAGAAAGCCCCAAATAACCCATAATGTTGCTTATATTCACATTTTATAGTGAGTCTTTTCAATATTTAAAAATGCTTTCAAAATTACCCAAGTAACACAGGATTAAATTTTAATTATAATAATTTCCAGGTTTTTTTCCTCTCTGCATTTGTAACAAATCAGAAAAGGTATAAAATTATATAGATTGTCCTATATCCTTTTTCCTTCACTTCAGTTTTTTTGGGGGCCACATCATTAATTAGTTTTTGAAAATGTCATACTTAATAGCTACACCCTATTTCTTCCTGTGAATAGGGGGAATTTGCATAACTATTGGTTTTTAGTTGTACTGTGCTTTTGAGTTTTTCTCTTTTTTTCCCTATTGTCTTCTGAGTGATGGATTGTTTTTGCTATTATTGATACTACTGCCCGGAACATCTTTGTATCATCAATTCTCATTTCACTTCTTTCAAAGATGATTTTTTAATAGCTTCATTGAGATAGAATCAACATATAATAAATGACACAGACTTAAAGTACATGACTTGATAAGCTCGGGCATAGGTATACACCTGGGAAAACATCACCATGAACCAAGATATCAGACATATCTGTTACCCCCAAAGTGACCTCCTGTATCCTTGTTCTGCGTGTTAAGATAAGCTCATGTGGTCTAGAAAGCACTTAGCAACTCTGGATCTCCGTGAGGTGCCTAGGACGTGCCTCTCGCTTAGAAGATGCCATAGTAGACGTTTTCTGGATGAAAGAATGTAACTTAAACTCTGCCAGGTGTAGGTACCTACCTTCTGTGAACACCTGTGGTGACGGGGAGCTCACCCCCGAATATCAGTCCCTTTCCATGGCTAGCTTATTCTGAGTGTTTGCTCCTTGAATGAGCGCAACCTGGAATCGTCCCCCTGGGCCTGATACTTAATATTCTGAGCACGGTGGGGAGCAGGACAGACCCAGAACCTGACCTCATGTTGCTCATGGTTTGAAGGAGGGGGTGGACATTCAACAACTAAGGATATAAATAATGACTTAGTGCCAGGGTGAGCGATGCTCTGAACGACAGGGTGTAAAGCACCCTGAGAGCTTGCAGTGGGAGCTAGACTTTGGGGTGCCTGGTCGGTGCAGGCCTCTAGAGCATGCTTCGAGAGCACCTTGTGCTCTTTCTTGTGTTCTCTTCTTGGATCAAACATTTTAAGTGGCTTTGGCCGTTTCTCATCGGGCAGGATTTTCAGATTCTCCATCCCCCGCCTGCCCTTTTGTTATCCTTGCACCTGTGACTGGGGAACACGAGGATCCCTGTCTCCAAGGACATTTGCCTAATCATGACGCTCATGGCAGCATTCATTTTTTCTCCTCCAGCCACAGAATATTTTCAGCAGGATCAAAGGCTGGCTGAGAAACAACCGCCACCACCACCACCACAAAACACCACCACCCAGCAGCATTTACCAAATGCTTCTATGGTGGCGGGCCCTGCACTAAGCACTTGCCATAGGCTCATTCACTTCATTCTCCCAGCATCCCAGAGCTCTTCAGACACCCCAGAGCTGACCCTATAGTGGTGCGTGCTGTATGGTGGCTGTGCTGTGATTCGCATGTGTCTCTTAGCTCCTGTAATTCTCATAGTGACCTCTTGAAGGTAGGTGTTTTGATTACTCCCACTTTACAGATGAGGCAGTTGAGGCAGAGACAGGTTAAGCAACCTGCCTCAGGCTACACAGCGAGGCTCAAACCCTCAGAGTCCTCAGTTGTAGCCTCCTCTAAGGGCATACTGTCTCTACCGTGCTTCCTGTTTTCCAGGTGAGGAAAGTAAGGTTCAGTGGGGTAGGAAATCTTCCCAAAGCCAAATGGTGACATCTGGAATTGGCCCCAGCAGTGTGACCCCTAGCGATCACCTTTTAGTCTGCTTCCATTCTACCTCAGATTGGGTGGATACATCGGACAAGACTTTGGAATATCTTGAGGAAAGAAGGTTGGCTGGGTGAGGTCCCAGCCCCTGCAGGGAGAAGGAGTCTTTCGTTCTCCATTGTCACAGCCCTCTGAGGTCTAATCTAGGTCTTGGGAGTACCATGTTCTTAATCAAATATGGAGGTTGGGATTGGGGGCTATTGACAGCCAGAGCTGTAGTTTGTAGCTCAGATCCTGAGGTGAGGTGCCCTTTCTTTAAGGGATGGTGAGCTTGCTGTGGGAAGGGAACTCGGAACTTGTTACCAGCCAGAATGTGTGCTGATGACCTGGAGTTAGTGTCCTGCCAACTTTTTCCCCTTCTCGCTATTGAGTCTTTAATTAGCACCATCTAATTTCCCGTGCCATTTGTACTTAGGAATGTGGGGAGGGTGACTGAGAGAGAAAGAGAGATGAACCAGATCATCATCTCTTATGACACACTCAGAGTCTAATGAAGTTTTGCTAGAATGGTTTCAAAATTTAGATGTGAATAGACAGTGGGTCTTAAGGGACTTTTTGTCAGCAAACTTTCTTTTCCAGAGGAGGAAGACAGACTTTCACAGAAAGGCTGGGAAAGTCCTTAAATGGCTGATTGAAACTTTTTTCTTTCTTTCTTTCTTTTTTTTTGAGTTGGAGTCTCACTCTGTCACCCAGGCTGGAGGGCGGTGACACACTTCTGGCTACCGCAGCCTTGACCTACTGGGCTCAGGCGATCCTTCTGCCTCAGCCTTCCAAGTAGCTGGAACTACAGGCATGTGCCACCATGTCCAGCTTGATTGAAACTT
Source organism: Tarsius wallacei (assembly GCA_963574415.1). Taxonomy (NCBI): domain Eukaryota; kingdom Metazoa; phylum Chordata; class Mammalia; order Primates; family Tarsiidae; genus Tarsius; species Tarsius wallacei. Next base: position 3,828 of record CAUYQG010234761.1, on the reverse strand, counting down.
TTATGCATAAAGAGTTGGACTCGGTTGAAAACTGAGTTCTGAGTTTTCTGAAAGGATTTGGCAAAGGGGCATTCTCCCTTCTGGCCTGGCCACTGCATACAGAAATTCATCCACCTGGCCATCCATCCATCCATTGGCTTCTTTGTGCTGCATTGTGCAATGAACTCATACAGAAATGCCCCCAAATGCCTCTGGGTTGAAATTTCAGCTCTCTCTGCTACCAGTGAACCATGGGCAAACCACGGCACCTCTCCAAGCCTGGCTGCCTTATCTGCAAAATAGGGGTGATGGTTATCCTATGCCACAGGGTGGTTGTGTGAATTAAAATAATGCCTCTACAGCTGCCAGCTTGTAACCAAGTCCAGGCTTCCACCACTTACTGCAGGATAGCCAATAAGTTGGGAGACAAGGTATTGGGGCAAGGCAGGTGACTTTATTCACAAAGCCAACAAACCGAGAAGATGGTGAACCAGCGTCCTAAAGAGCCATCTTGAGTGAGTACAAATTTCAGGCTCTTTTTCTGTTAAGGACAAGGGGAAGACTTGGGGATGGGGCTCATGAGAGGCAACCGAGGACCACAGACATATGGGCACCAGCAAGGGCCCGAGGAGGTTGAGGAACTTCTTTGTCCTTGGTCAGATCACAGTGTTCCTATAAATCTTTGACATCACATTGTTACTTAGACCTCAACCACCATGCCATGAGGAAGCCCAAGCATCTGCTTGGAGTTGGGCTGACGACGGCCTTAGCTGAGGTTTCAGCCAGTAGCCGGCATCAGCCTCCAGACATGCGAGTGGGTGAGCATTTAGATGATTCCAGTCCCCAGCCATCATGGAGCAGAGACAAATGATACCCTCTGTGTCCTGTTCCAGTTGCTGATCCACAGACTCCATAAGCATAATAAAGGTCAGGCGTGTTGGTTCATCCCAGCAGTTTGGGGGTGCACATGCCTCCTATCTCTTCAGGGGTTAGTTTTGGGAAAGGAATTGTTATCATTTTTTTCTATAAATTCTTCCTATCATTAGCTAGTCTACGTGCAAAGCAGCAGAAAGAAGCTTTCTAACCTAAAGGATATTACCGTGGGGGTCAGAGGCAAGGTGGAGTCAGTCATGCTGTGCCTTCCTCCACTGTTATAAGCTCAGGCCTGGCCACTAGGAAACGCTCAGTGGAGACAGCTGTTATGCTGGGACAGTTTCTGTGTGGGCACTGAGGATCCAAGCGTGACCTCACTTAGGAGAATTACAAAGGTTAATAGAGGAGAGAGAGATTTGCAAACTAGTAAGTATGAGGAAGAGTTATACCTGTTGTGGTCCAGAGTCTGCCTTCAGCCATCATGACCTTCCAAGGGTCCCATGATGACTAAGAAAGGACAAAGCCAGGTCGCAGACACTTGTAAAGTGTTATTGTAACAATCACTCCAAACTTAGTGTATCAAACAGCAAACAACATCCATTTTATTATTATTATTTTTTGAGACAGAGTCTCGTTGCTCTGTCACTCAGGTTGGAATGTAGTAGTGTGATCATAGCTCACTGCAGTCTCAAATTCCTGGGCTCAAGTGATCCTCCTGCCTCAGTCTCCTAAAGCATTGGGACTGCAGGCATGTGTTACCATGCCTGGCTAATTTTTGTAATTTTTGTAGAGACAAGGTCTTGCTGTGTTGCCTAGACTGGTCTTTAACTCCTGGCCTTAAGCGATCCTCCTGCTTTGGCCTCCCAAAGTGCTGGGATGAAAGGTGTGAGCCTCTGCACTTGACCATTGTTATGCTCATGGAGTCTGTGGATCAGCAACTGGAACAGGACACAGAGGGTATCATTTTTCTCTGCTCCATGGTGACTGGGGACTGGAATCATCTAAATGCTCTCCACTTGCGTGTCTGGAGGTTGATGCTGGTTATTGGTTGAAACCTCAGCTAGGGCTTTCAGCCCAACTTCAAGCAGCTGCTTGGGCTTCCTCACTGCATGGTGGTTAGGTTCCAACAATGAGCAATCGAACAGAACATAGAGGAAGTACAAGGCATTTAATGTAGCCTCATAAGTCACATCATGTCATTCCTACCATCCTTTATTGGTTGAAGGAATCACAAAGTCCTGCCTAGCTTCAAGGGGCGGCCTTCCCTGACTTCTTGGTTTACAGTTGCAACCTTTCCCTCTTCTCACCTCACTAATACACACACACACACACACACACACACACACACACACAAACACACATACGCAGGCACTCCTATACCCCTTCCCACCTTGCTTTTTTTCATAGTACTTATCAATCTTTAGCATATATACTATTTACTTAATACTCTCACTCTTAGTGTAAAATCTCCCTGAAGGTAGAGATTTCGTCTCTTTTGTTTATTACTGTATTCTGAGCATCTAACAAGATGCCTAGCACATAATAGTAGTCAGTAACATTAATAACAAATGAATGAGCTGGGTGTGGTTGTGCATGCCTGCAAGCTTAGTGCTTTGGGAAGCTTGAGGTCTGAATTTGAGACCAGCCTGGACAACACAGGGAGACCGTGTCTCTTCCAAAAATGTGTGTCTGTCTGTCTGTCTGTCTATCTATCTACCTATCTGTCTATAAATTAGCCTGGCGTGGTGACACATCCCAGCTACTCAGGAGGCTGAGGCAGGAGGACACTTGAGCCCAGGAGTTTGAGGTTGCAATGAGCTATGATCATGCTACTGCACTTCAGCCAAGATGACAGAGCAAGACCCTGTCTCTTAAAAAAAAAAAGGCATGAATATTTATGCATATTTTCTCCAATTTTATGCTTATGATAGCATGCTGCACACACTGTTATTCATGCTTTTTTTCTTATCTATGTTTCATGGAGTTTATTCTATATCAGCACATATGGAGCAGTCTTGAACTTTTTTAGTATTTAATCATGGAACAATCCACAGTTTATTGAACTGGTCTCCCATTGATGGGCATTTTCTATTAATATCTGTCAATATCTTCAGTCAGTATCTTCTTACACATGTGATTTCCCACTTGTAAGATACAGGATGCTAATTGATGAATCAAAGGGCTTGTGTATCTTACGTTTCGATAGTCTTGCCAAACTGATCTTCATGGCTATGTCTAAGAGTGCTCTTTCCCAAGTTTTTTTCTTTTTTGGGTCAGAGACTCACTCTGTTGCCCAGGCTGGAGTGCAGTGCCATGCTCACAGCCACCCCAGCGTTGACCTGCTTGACTCAGGCGATCCTTACGCCTCAGTCTTCCAAGTTGCTGAAACTACAGGCACGTGCTACCATGCCCGGCTAATTTTTTTGATTTATTGTGAGATGAGGTCTCGCCAAGTTGCCCAGGCCGTTCTCGAACCCATGGGCTCAGGCAATTCCCTCACCTCGGCCTCTCAAAGTGCTGGGATTACAGGCTTGAGGCATTGTACTTGGTCTTTCTCAAGTTTTTAATGAGCGTCTCTGTTATGAGTGAGGTTGAATATGTTTTTATAAATTAAAAGCCATTTGTATTTCCTTTTCTGTGAACCCTCTGCAGATAGCCTTTGATCATTTTGTTTCTGGGTTGTTTGTCTTTTGATTGATTTGTAAGTGCTCTTTACTTACTAGGAAATTGGCCTCTTGCTGTGACATGGTTGCAAAACTTTTTCCTCATGGGTGCTTATTCAGCTGGTTTGAGTTAGAGCCTGGAAAGCTTCTTAAAATGTACCTGATTCAGCCGGGCTCGGTGGCTCAGCCTGTAATCCCGTGCCTTTGGGAGGCTGAGGTGAGTGGATTGCCTGAGCCCGCGGGTTCGAGACCCACCTGGGCAACTTGGCGAGACCTCATCTCTACAATAAATAAAAAAAATCAGCCGGGCGTG